>UESW01004542.1:754809-779406 GCA_900491605.1 Calamus simplicifolius | reverse complement strand
CATCATGAGAGTTGCTTTGATGTGGACAATAAGTGACTTCCCGGCATATGCAATGTTGTCTGGTTGGAGCACTGCTGGATGTCTGGCATGCCCTCATTGCATGTATGATTCGGATGCATTTACATTACGGAAGAGTAGTAAGCAGTCATGGTTTGATAATCATAGGAAGTTCTTGCCCCCAAATCATCCTTACAGGCGTAACTTGATCGCCTTCCGGAAGAACAAAGCAGTCACAAAATTCGCCGAACCGGTTAGGTCCGGCACGGATATATTTGATACTATAGAGCATTTGGGTTGAGGTATGCTTGGGAACCAGATGCATATAGAATAAATGGCCGTATATGTAAAGAACATAACTGGAAGAAGCAGAGTATATTTTGGGATTTGCCTTATTGGAGCACAAATCTCATCCGGCACAACTTGGATGTTATGCATATTAAGAAAATTTTTTTGATAACATATTTAACATGGTGCTAAACATCCCGGGAAAAACAAAAGACACTGCAAAGTCAAGAGAAGAACTTAATCAGTATTGCAGAAGAGGTGATTTGAGGAAGAGTACCGATGGGACCTATCCTAAACCCTGTTACACTCTTGACAGAAATTCACGAGAAGTTTTATGTAACTGGCTTAGAGGGTTAAAATTTTCAGATGGTTATGCCTCAAATATCGGTAGGTGTGTGGACATGCATAAGCTCAAGTTGTTTGGCATGAAGAGTCACGACTGTCATGTTTTCATGCAATGGTTATTGCCTATAGCTTTTCGTGAGTTGCTTCCGCAACATGTCTAGAAGGGATTGACAGAGCTCAGCTTATTCTTCAAGGAGTTGTCTGCCATAGTCATTACTTCTGCATCCATAGCAAGGCTTGAGGAGGAAATTTCAATTATTTTATACAAGCTGGAGCGAATATTTCCTCCTAGTTTTTTTGACTCGATGGAGCATTTACCGGTTCACTTGTCATACGAAGCGAGCATAGCTGGTCCCATGCAGTATCGCTGGATGTATCCTTTCGAGAGGTAAATATATACATCATTAAGACATATTGACATTTCAAATATTATTTCATTGTGAGAAAATTGGTTAATTTTTTGTCTCAACTTTACATATAGGTACCTTAAGAAGTTAAAAAATAATGTGCGTAATAAGGCAAGGGTTGAAGGTTCTATATGCAATGCACACTTGGTCGAAGAAGTTTCAGCTTTTGCCTCGCATTACTTTGAGGGTCACGTCCACACGAGGAGCCGAAATCTTGGTCGTAACGATGACGTATGTGTGGACGAAGGAGAACCTAATGATGGTAGAATATCAATTTTTAAAGGTATCGGCCGTTCATTTGGGGGGCAGAAGTCAAAAATCTTAGCGATATGAAGTATAATGCAGCACATTATTATATCCTTATGAACTGTAGAGAAGTCGATCCATATATTGAGTAAGTGTATACTTCAATGCTTAATTGGAACTTCTAATTTAAATTACAATATACCACAATATTTAATTGCTAACATCAGTTTTAATCCTTATCATCCCATAAGGATGTATTGTGATAGACAACGATAGATGAATCCCGACATCAGTCAATTTGCAATTGGACAGAATTTAGAAACGGAGTTCGCTTACTAGTTTTATGAATTTGTGAGTAGTATCACTCAATCAATTTCAATAATGGCTTTAATTTTTCGAATTGGTCGTGAATAGCTTATTAATTTATAGGTAAACGGTCCATGGTCCCCAACTGATAATATTTTCATTAAATGTCTATCGCAATGGCCATTGAAGACCGAAACAACCTCTACTGACTATTTTGTTAATGGGTACAAATTTCAGATTGAACGATTAGCAGCTTCAAGAGGCATGCAGAACTGGGGGCGTGTGTGTTAAAGGAGAAAGTGTTGGAGCAAATATGCAGGATTATTACGGAAAGTTAGTAGAGGTGGTTGGAGTTGAATATCCCGGTTGGCCTATGAAACGAACTGTATTGTTTCATTGCGATTGGTTCGATCTGACAATTCCTGTGGGCAAAAGGGTTCATAACGACTACAATTTGGTTGAAGTGAACCATCGACGAAGATTGTAGAAATATGATCCATTCATCCTTGCATCCCAAGCTCAGCAAGTGTTTTACTGCGGATATCCAAGTTTGCGCAACAACAAGCGAGATTGGTGGGCTGTTTCTAAAATCGTCCCATGTTCAACAATCTTATTAGAGGAGAGTTCATCAAGTCAATCAGCCGAGTGCCCTGCATTTCAAGAGGATGAGATGGAAATGCATGCAATTGAGGACGACACAAGGGCTCCTGAAACATCACTTAGAGATCCAAATGGTGATGTCCAAGAAATTGTGGATGCAAATGTTCGGTTTGCTTCCGATGATAATGAAACTGAATCGCAGTCCGATACAGCATCGGATGTTGAACCAACATTTCACGAAACAAATGACACCGATTAAACATAGAGGTTTTTTTAAATTCAACTTTATTTTATAAGTGTTAAATTTTTACATAGTCAATCACTAATCGTAATTTAATTGCATGAATCTTTAGTATTTTCAGTATGACGGGCAGAGGTAGATCTATCGACGATATACGGAGTGAGCAGGGACGTAGCCCTGCTGCATCAGATCACATGAGCTTTGGAGATGGAGAGTTTGGATCTCCACACATCGCACAGCCTTCGATCTCTCCAGCAGTCGGCGGTGATCCTGCATTGGTATTACCTTCCAGCCGATCGGCACATACCTCCGAGAGTTCTTCCACCATCGGCCGCACCGTACTTCGACTTGATGCTCATGGGCTGTAAGTATATACTAATTAAAAATATATGTTTATATTTTTAAGTCAATTACTTATAAACATGCATTTTTTTAACAGATTTATTGAGCAGCATCATGTATCCAGCCACATTAGCGCGTATTTCAGAGGCGTGCAGATCCCAGTGGCTACGATTAGCGCCACGTATCTCCAGCCATGAGGGAGTTTTATTTTTCTAAGTTTCAAGTAAACTTATTAAATACAATTTAT
The DNA here is from genome assembly GCA_900491605.1 of Calamus simplicifolius. Lineage (NCBI taxonomy): Eukaryota > Viridiplantae > Streptophyta > Magnoliopsida > Arecales > Arecaceae > Calamus > Calamus simplicifolius. The sequence goes on along the minus strand of UESW01004542.1, from coordinate 776,387 downwards.
CACTGATATAAAATTTCTTAATCTTAATAAATTCTGAAACTAACTATTTATTTTAATGCAAAAAAAGTTTACATGGGACCCTGCCAGCCATGATGTCATTAGGGCAGCATGGGAGGCTCTTACGAGACGCCGATACTCCGACATGCTTCATCGTTGGAGGTCATCGGGTCAGCATCCTGCGCATGTGCCAGAGGGTATTTGGCATGAGTGGCAGCAGGCCTGGCATCCGATGGCTGGCGCAGGAGGTCCGCATCAGCCAGCACGAACTGCCGATCCGAGAAGGACGGTCCTGGCATGGGTCTCCCGCCATACTTTGGACTCCATTTCGATTCAGGAGCAGAGATGTTGTATGGTAAGAAAACATAAATAATTTAATTACTAATTTAGTTATTTATAAATATTTGTATTAATATCAATTTTTTTATTGTTATAGTCTGAGCAGGAGGGCGGAGATCCTGGTGAGTTTCATCTATTAAGGGCAACACACACCAGGAGGGACGGTTCCTGGGTCGACACGCGATCACGGAAGGTTGCGGTGAGAAATTAGCTTTATGTAGTATCTATTTAATTTCTAAAATTTTATTTCAAGAAATTTATTATCTCATTTATTGTTGATTTTATAATTCAAAGACATGAGTCGAGGAACTTCGCTCCCAGGCATCGCAGGTCGACTCCACTGATGGGGAGATGCCCATCGAACTCTCAGCAGAGGAGAGTCGGCGTGTGTTTTTGGAGGCTGTTGGTGCCCAGCCACGAGACCGTAGGGTCTATGGTCTGGGCACTAGAGCTTCTTCATATTTTCCCATCAAGCCTCCAGCTCGCGATTTTCTGGTGATATTCCTGCCGAGCGTTTAGACGACATTCGGAGATCTTTTGCGGAGGAGGTTCGGCAGGACATACGTCAGGAGGTTCGGCAGGAGGTCGAGCACGAGTTCAAGCAGCGTATGCGAGGCCGGGATCAGGAGCTTGCAGACGTGCGAGATCAGATGCGTCATTTGCAGGATATGGTTAGCCGCTTGTCGCAGGGTCTCCAGCCTCCACGTGATCGCTCAGATTCTTGATGTATTTTTTTTTTCTTTTTACATGTTGTACATGAAAACTTCAAAATTTTAATATATTAATTATTTTTGGAAATTGAATGATTATTGTTTGGATCAATATGAGTGAAGAATGTTTTGATCAATATTTAAATGTAACGAAATTGTATTAACCATTTTAATTTTTAATATTTTATTTTTTTAAAAAAAAATTTAATTAGCGACGCATTAGCGACTGAAATTGCATTGCTAATATTTTTAAAATATTTTTATTAAATATTACGATGCAATGACCTGGCGTCGCAATAATTTTTTAAAAAAATTATTAGCGACGCATTAGTGACTCAAATTGCATCGCTATTATATCTAAAATATTATTATTAAATATTGCAATGCAATGGCCTGGTGTCGTAATATTTTAAAAAAATTTTATTAGCGATGCATTAGCGACTCAAATTGCGTCGCTATTATATCTAAAATATTATTATTAAATATTAAATGCAACTAAATGTCGCAATATTGTGACGCAATTGAATGCATCGCAATATTTAATAATAATTTTAAATATTAAAAATTAGCTTTAAATTTAACAACGCATTTGGATGCGTCGCAATATTGCGACGCATTGTTGCATCGCAGAGAGTCGCTGTGCCGCGACATAATTGCGATAAATTGAGATTGCGACGAACATCTGAGCGACGCCATCATTGCGTCGCTATTGCGTCGCAATACTATGTTTAGCGACGCCTTAGCGACGCATTTGGGCGTCGCAATAATTTTGTTCCCTTGTAGTGAATTTAAGTTCACGATTTCTTTTGCCATATGTTCATGATATGATTTGACATATGAAATGTATTTACTTTATGCTACATAATTATTACAATAAGGGATAAGTACAAGTATGGATGAATAAAATGAGTTTTCTGCAAAGGTTGTATGAAACTTATGTCTTATGAGCTATTGAATATTGAATATTATAGATTGACTAGTAACCTTATGTTCTTATAAATGATTTATGATTCTATAAATTTTGTTATGATAGATCTTTTAACAATCCATAATAAGGATAGAGATAGAGATAAATCTAAATTAATATGAACAAAAATAATTAAAAATATATAACTATTTGTAATTTGAATGTCGATTTGGACCTAAATAGAAAAGAGTAGAGGAAGCAAATTCATGCAGTCGACCCCATATAGTTGAGAAAAGGCTTAGATGAGTTGGGTTGAGTATTATAATTGATTTCTAAAATTTGAGCTTGTAACCATATGTTCGTATGAGTAGTTGATATTCATTTCATTTCTAATATGCTATTGAAGCTTATGTTATTTATATTATCTTATGCCATAATAAATGATTACAGAATTTATCATGTGACTATATGTCAATATGTTTAATTGATATTCATAATAACTCTAATACATTCTTTGAGCTTATGCTATTCATACAATCTCATATCATCGTCATAAATGATTTTGTGAATTTCATGCTATAACTATATGATCATGTGATCAATTGATAATCCTTTGAATTCTGATATGTTATATAATATGATACAAAATGATAAGTGCCTTCTACATTATGATGTAATATGTGTATAATGGGTTGGTAGCTAGACATCTCTGCTAATAGGATAATGCTAGCTTTGTATGATGGCCACACACGTAATCTGCTCTAATTTAATGGATAGCGGTCCTCTATTCGAGCCTTTAGGCAAATTGTCTAAGCTTTCAAGCCATTTATTTTCAATGACTCTAGATAGTTTTTATTTGATATTCAGTACTATAATAATTTTTATATGTGCATATATATACTTATATGTATAATGTGTATTGGTAATTTCTCTATTTTTATTTCTGATTATACTATTGAACCTTTGAGCCATTTACCTGGGACCACTCTTAGTAGATGATGTAATACTATTTATGTTTCAATGATAAGCATTACTATCTATGATTTGTCCATATGCATTATTGTTTATAATTTATTGATAAGCATTACTGTTTATGATTTGAGAATATCAGGCTATAGCATTTTACAAGATACATAGACATGTTAATTACTATTTATAAATTGATAATTTCATACATTAATGTTACACCTTTCAAATGATACAATTAACTGTTTCTAACATAAGACGTATATTACTTCTTATGATTTGAAAAATTCATGTTTTAGTACCTTATTATTTATATATGTTGTACCCATAATGAATTATTAGTATTACATTAGTCCTATTCATGAAGTACAATCTCACTCTTCGTAATGTTTTCCCTATAATTGACCCTTGATTATATAAACGAGTTGCATTCCTTTGAAGGTCTTTTTGGGAAAAGTAGGCTTGAAATCTCGCATTCTTTAGGCTATACTGATCAAACTAAGAATATTTCTTTTATATAATTCTTGGTTTGTATACATAGAGCTCCACGGTTACCATATAGAAAGGTTTTCATAAGTACTTATGATCTGACTTTATGAATATGTTGGCTATGTATATGTATTCACTTATACAGATGATCCTTTGATAGATATATATATGTTGGAATGTTAGTATTGTAGTTTGATATTAATTGTATATGATTATCAAGTTATTTGAGACTTACTTAGACTAGGGTATATCTCAGTCATCTTGGTTCTCATGCTTATTATGGACCCCTTGGTTTGGGTCGTGACAAGGTGAGTCAAAATACACTTTGTAGATTTTCATGGAAAGATGACTAAGATGCATTGAGTATACAAAAATAAAAAGGAAAAGAAAAAAACACAAGCTAAAAAGTCATGTTAGGATTTGATGGAATACCATTGAAGATTGATGAGGTTGAGCCCTTAGGCCTACAATAAGTTAACACATGGCCACCTACTCCACACCAACACTGCCAACAGTACTATTGACAAGATGATTCAGAGGCATATAGCTAATAGATTGACAAGGGATGCACACTCAATAAAACAAAGCATATATATCTCTTTATGGATTGGAGCAGGTGCCCACTAGTAGAGAATGTGGCCTACGAAACTTCACCCAACTATATCCAACATGATAGGTTATCATGGTGAAGCATGTGGTCTATGATCTTAGTAATTTATTTAGTCCCATCACCAAGTATAGAACCCAACTGGAAAAGGAAAGCTTATTTCAGGAACTAGGGGCCACTCCTTTCTGCCACCCATCTACGAGGTAAGGCCATACTCAGCACCCTCTCTATCTTCCATTACTCTTTATTTTCCTTCACAAATCAAAAGCTAGAAGGTCTGCCTTTGGCCACTAATGCTATCTTCCTCCACTGATTTAAGCATATGAGAGCCCTTGTTGAGAAACCTCAGCACTCCTCATACTCTTTCTCTATTGATGTAGGTTGTACTAGAGATTTCTTGGTTCTTATTATTCGACTTACTATCGAGCATCTTCATTTCTAAATTTTCATCTCATCATCTATCTTATTAGAGTCTTAAAGGCCTACCATCACCTTTTGAACATTATTAGATTGCCATCATTTAGAAAAAAAGGAGGAGCCATGTTACTCAAGTCTATGAAAAAAACTCTTGCTAATAATAATAGTACAACCAAAATTGGCTTGAAGACTAGATCTCCCTCTCTATCTCCTCTAGAAGAGGTCATGATTGTGTACACTACAAGAAAATGTCAAAATAGTGATAAAAATTAGTGATAAAATTTTCGTCACTAAATTATGACGGTTTAGTAACAAAATAGTGACGAAAATTAAAATTAGTGACAGATTAATCAATCCGTTAATAAATTAATGATGGATGGGGCAATCCGTCACTAATCCATCATAAATTAGTGATGGAAGGAAAATCGTTACTAAATTAGTAATGGATGATGAAAGGGACAATCCATCACTAAATTAGTGACGGATTGTCCCATCCGTCACTAATCCATCACAAATTAGTGACGGAAGAGTAATCCGTCACTAAATTAGCGACGAATTAGTGACGGATTGCCTATCTAAATATATACTCTAAATTTTTTTTAAAAAAAATTGTGACGAAAAAAGCCGTCCGCATGTGCCAGTTACGTGCGCCGCCTCCCATGCGCGTCTCAGCCACGTGTCTGCCTCCCGGCGCGCGCTATGTGCATCTGCTACTCGGCCTGCGCGTGTGCCTGCCATGGCCCGTGCGCATTTGCATCAATCGGCCTGTCTCTTCGGCCGCACAACCTTGCCTGTATCAGGTGCCCCTTGCGCTGTGTCTATGCGTGCCTAGTGCCGTGTCTGCACGTGCATGCACCTATGCATGACTGCACTTGGCTACGCACATCCCTAATTTAGTGATGGATTGCGCTTCTGTCACTAATCCGTCACAAAATTAGTGATGGAAGAGCAATCCGTCACTAAATTAGTGACAGATTGCTCTTCCGTCACTAATCAGTCAACAAATTAGTGACGAATGGGGTAATTCGTTACTAAATTAGTGATGGATTACCTTTCGTCACTAATCCATCAAAAATTAGTGACGGAAGAGCAATCTGTCACTAAATTAGTGATGGATTTCTCTTCCGTCACTAATCAGTCACAAATTAGTGACGAATGGGTAATCCATCACTAAATTAGTGACGGATTACCTTCCGTCACTAATCCATCACAAATTAGTGACGGAAGAGTAATCTGTCACTAAATTAGTGATGAATTAGTGACGGATTGCCTATCTAAATATTTACTCTAATTTTTTTAAAAAAATTGTGACGAAAAAATTTGTATCCGCATGTGCCAGTTATGTGCGCCGCCTCCCATGCGCGTCCCAGCCACATGTTTGCCTCCCAGCGCGTGCCATACACATCTGCTACTCGGCCTGCGCGCGCGCCATGGCCTGTGCGCATTTGCACCAATCGGCCTATCTCTTCGGCCGCATAACCTTGCCTGTGTCCGGCGCCCCTTACATTGTGTCTGCGCGTGCCCAGTGCCATGTTTGTGCGTGCGCGCGCCTGTGCATGATTGCACTTGGCTGCGCGCATCCCTAATTTAGTGACGGATTATGCTTACGTCACTAATCCATCACTAAATTAGTGACAGATTGCTCTTCCATCACTAATTTAGTGACGAATTAGTGATTCCGTCACTAATCTACTAATCCATCACAAATTAGTGACAAAGAGCAATCCGTCACTAAATTAGTGATGGATTTCTCTTCCATCACTAATCAGTCACAAATTAGTGACTGATTAGTAATAGATGGGATAAAATTTAGTGAAGGATTTCTCTTCCATCACTAATCAGTCACAAATTAGTGACTGATTAGTGACGGATGGGGTAATCCATCATTAAATTAGTGACGGATTGCCTTCCATCACTAATCTGTCACAAATTAATGACAAAAGAGTAATTCGTCACTAATTTAGTGACGGATTGCCTATCTAAATATTTACTTTAATTTTTTTTAAAAAAATTATGATGAAATTATTATTTCGGTGTGCCTAATTCAATAATAATTCCATCAATAATTTCGTCACTAATTAGTGACGGATTGCCTCGGCTCCAGTCGGCCTCGGCCTTAGTCAGCTTCGCCCCGATCGGCCTCGGCCCCAGTTGGCCTCGGCTCCGGTCGACCTCGGCCCCAGCGACCTCAGCCCGAGTCGGCCTCGGCTTCCAGCACCGAGCTCCCCTCGGCTCCAGACGGCACCGAGCCCCGATTGGCCTTGGCCCCAGTTGGCCTCAGCCGGTCGGCCTCCTCCCTAGCGGCCTCGGCCCTAGTCGGCCTTGGCCCAGTCGGCCTCAGCTCCGGTCGGCCTCCACCCTAGCGGCCTCGGCAGTCGGCCTCGGCTCCGGTCGGCCTCGGCCCCGATCGGCCTTGGCTCCAGTCAGCCTCGGTCCCAGTCAGCCTCGGTTCCCAACACCAAGCTCCCCTCGGCTCTAGTCGGCACCGAGCCCCAATCGGCCTCGGCCCTAGTCGGCCTCGGCTCCGGTAGGCCATAACCCCGGTCGGCCTCGGCTCTGGTCGGCCTCGGCCACAGTCGGCATCGGCTCCATTCGGCCTCGTCCCCAGTCAGCCTCGGCCCAGTCGGCCTCGGCCGGTCGGCCTCGGCCCCAGTCGGCCTCGGCTCCCAGCACCAAGCTCCCCTCGGCTCCAGTCGTTACCGAGCTCCCCTCGGCCTCGCACGACCACTGTTTCAGCTCCCAACACCGAGCTCCCCTTGGCCTCCCACGGCCTCGGCCTCCCACGGCCTCGGCCTCGGCACCAAGTTCTCCCTCAGCCTCATACGGCCTCGGTACCAAGCTCCCACGGCACTCGGCCCCCATCTCCTTTCTGACGGACGCCTCAGCCCCTCGGCACTCGCCTCGGCCTCAGACCAGCTTCCACTCAGTGTCGGCCCCTTCCCTCGGCCTCGTACGATCTCAGAGTTCTTTCTTTCCCTGCAGGCCCTGTCGGCCTCGGTTCGGACCCTGCAGCCCCCTCGGCCTCGGTCATGAACAATGGCTTGCATGTGAATAGTGCCATGCAAGCACTTATAATCAATGCTCTACAAGGACTGCAAGTAGGTGGCGTGGGGGACACGTCTGGCCAACGCCGTAAAGTCAGTCATACCTTACAGCAGCCTGCAACAACCGTTCAAGCCAAGCAGCACCTGCCATCTAGCTACAGCCACCTACTTTGATGGGACATGGCCTGCAGCCTGACAAGTCGCATGCGAGTAAGCTCCACAGTGCCTAAGACTGCCATGTAGACCCGCTAATTGGCTTTCTGTCAAAATCACGGGCGGTTACCGATATACAATGGATAGTTGTCGATATCTACGGTGCCTGCTTAGCAACTATGCACCCATCCGCCGCTTATTGAGCTGATCCTAATGGAAGGATTCGACTATTATCGACGAAGGGTAAGAGGAACCCCCGAACAGGTATAAAAAGACCCCGACTCCCAAGGAGGGGGGGCTGAATCTCTACTCTCTCATTCAGATTCTGTTCTCCAAATTGCTGACTTGAGCGTCAGAGGGTCCCCGTTGGAACTACCGGTCCGGGGCTTTTCTTGCAGGTTTCCAGCTGAAGGAGGCGGTCCCTATCGTTCCTCTGAAGGCCTACGAAGCATTTATGTCACTTGACGCTCCTCAAAAATGATCATAACCCTGTTGATCAGATGCTAGAGGTTCCCCCTTGATCTCCTTATCTTGTCCTTGGTTGGAATAGCCATTGAACTTTTGGTGAGCCATGTCTTGAACAAAAGACAATCCCTTGTAATAGGGCTCTATTGGGCCTTGCTGCAAACACATCTCCATGGTGAGGCTTGGCCTTGTAATGGGCATTATGGAGCCTTGTCGAAGGGTTGGTTGACCTTTGGGAGCCCTATAATTAAAGACCTTCACCATCCTATATATGAACTAATTGTGAGCTTGTCTAGTCTCCAACCTTGAGGGCCTCCTTGCATGTTGTCACTATGTTGCCAGTCCAATATGAATACGACTCTATGACTTGGCTCTCTAACCACTAAAGGCCTCATCAATGCTAATCTAATTGACCCATGCCTTGAACCTTGGATTGGAACCCTTGACACCAGGATCATGGCCTTAAAAACATTGAACTTGATCTCAATTTTAAATTAATAAAATTTATTATTTTAATGTAAAATCAATGTTATTAATGCATGTAGAGCAATCCAAGTCTAAAGAAAGTGAGCCTAAATTTTCTATGAATACATGAGGATCTCCTTATATGCCCTTTATGAATTGAACATGGTTATATTTACTATATGTATTTTCTTGATGAAATATAATTTGATCATATTATATTATATAATTCAATTATATGTTGATCATATATAAAATTTGTATATTTTATGGCATTGATTTTGATTTGTGTAAATGCTTCAGGTATGTATGCATTACATTACTTTTGATTTGATAACAATAAGTTGGCTATGCATGAAACATGATATTAACACATCAAAGTTATAAGTATAATGAGGAAAAGAATTAGTATTAATGATGCATTGCATGGCATATTAAAATTTAATTTAAAATTTAAAATTTAAAATTTATATTAAAGATATAAAAGGTATTGAACTAGTCATATTTTTTCTTGAAATATCTATCGCTTGGTGTAGAATGTTTGCTATGAACTAAAGCTATAATGATGCGCATGATTGTGACGATGGTTGCCATTTTGAGCTAAAGCATAAAATACTTATTATGGGATAAAAACATAACTTTAGATTATTTTTTATTACCAATCATGAGATAAAATGTGACTATAACTAGTCTAACATTGATTAAATAAGCTAGTAGTTTTGTCTACTAGAAAATGATGGACTGATAAGTTATTCTTAAAATTGATTTATGAAAATATTAAAGATATGGTAAAGATTTAGAAAGAAAGCCTTCATATGAACTACGCTATTGTATTAATGCTCTTGCGAACCCTTTACAAAATTGATAGATATGATTTTGGATGAGTTAATTTTGAATAAATTGCTTTTGGAAATATTTGTCTTTGAATTATGATATTAATTATGTTGATAATTGAAATGTATGCTTGTTTTGATTTAATTATTGATTATTACTAACTTGGATGCATACGTATTATTTATGTATCTAGATACATGAGTAGGGATTCTTACGAAGTTGCCAATTTTTTAATTTGTATTTTTATATAGTCATAAAATACTTAGGATCAGGTGTAGACTGCAACTAGAGTGAAAAGAAAGAAAATTAGGTATATTAAAATTTTGATACTAGTATTTTCTAAATATTTGACTTGACTTTATTGATAATTATATTATATTTGAAAAACATTAGAATTTAATAAAATTATGTTATTATTAAATTAAAAATTATCAAAAATATAAGCTTTGCATATTTTTTTTGGCCATATCTCAAGAGCTCAACTCATGTCATGGGTTGGGAACATTCCAATATAAAAAACACAAGGACTTTGTTGATCTAAGATACGTTGGGTGGAGACCAGGTTGTCCATCCAAATTACAATTGGCCTCTCATGGCAACCATCCAATGCAAACTACTTTAAGCCGCCTAGTGGGAAGCGTATTGGACCAGGAATCCATATTTGTTGGTGCATGTGATCGATAGTGCCTTAGAGGTCATGGGACTCGTACTCCAGCCCAGCTGGATGGAAGAAAATAAATAATAAAAAAACACTCGGTCTTTCTTACGGCCTTTGAGGTCTAACCGGACAGCTTTGATTCAATCAGAGGAAAGAACGATGCCAATAAGCTTAAGAATCATTGCATTTCGGTGGAGCAATACAATGCATTACTTTTTATTAAAACAAAAAAATTGGAGTTCAAAATAGTACATGATAAAAATCTAAATGTGTTGATATCATAGTCGAATCAAATATACAAAAGTTGATGAACAAAAGAAAAGAATTATCTATGAAATAATGATAGAAGGAATCTCGCTATGATAAAAAATCATCTTTATAATACTAATGATCTCTCTTGAGATAGATTCTGATCACTAGCTTGTAGTGTATGACGAGAACATCACTTAATAAAAAAAATTATAATACTTAAAATAGTTTCATATTGGATAAAAAAAATTGAAAGGTTTATAACTTAAACTCATCTATCAATTAACTTGGACTCAAATTTTTAAATTATATAAATTTAATTTGATAAATTGAATCAGCAAATAAATTTGAGGTGTTGCAAGACAACTCCAATTCATGAATTCCCTCATTGATACTGTTTCCCCCCTTACCAAAAGACAGTGTTCCTTGAATAATTGTTTATTTAGGCATAGGATACAGTAGTTATATACTGATATATTACATTAAATATGCTATCCAATTGTCACCAACTGTCATACAGTATCTGTAGTCTTAAGAATCATATTCTGACAACTTATATATTTTTGAGCATATATTAAAGTCGTGTCAATTGCCAAAGGCAACGAAAGGTTACAACTTTGCCTTAGAAATGGAATCATGGGAGGATTAGAATCTACCCTTGATTGGCAGCAACTTCACCAGGCAAGTGGCTTTTTGATCCGGATATGGGAATGAATGAGCATAGCAGCCGGCTCGAGCCTTTTGCAATAATTGGGCAATATATTTAAGAATAGTCCAAACTTAAATTTGAATGATGCATGTGCATGATCTTCATTTAAACCAATGTTAGAGCAAACCAAAACTAAATGTATCAAGATTACTTTACTTGATTTTAAATCTTTTTATGATAATTTACTTAGTTTCTATCTAAGATCTAGCGTTCGAATATTTTTCAAATTCTGTTTAGCTACTTAAAAAAGGTACATTTAATATATTAATTATTTTTCTAGAACAATAGAATTTCACATAAATGAATTAGGGTGGGTCCTTAGAATTTTAGGTGCAAGACATCAATCAATAAAATTTTTATACTCCGAAGAAATATTTTTCGATTATCTTTTATGGTGAGACATTGTGCAAGGATCCATAATATAATACGGATTTTCTATTGACTGGTTTGACATTCTACCTATTGAAACCATGGAAAATCCTCTCAACTTTTGAGTTATCTAAATTTCCTTCGTATCTTCAAGCATAGTCATCCCAAATATCTGATTGAAGCATTCAAATCTTTCGCATCAAACTTCCTACTTAACTAAGCTTCCAATGTTTTTATAGCATCTCTGCTAGTACGTACCTACAGCTAGCATATTATTAATATATAACAATAAGATAATAAATTTACCATTACCATATCCACAAATATAGGCATAATGGTCAACATCACATTGCTCAGAATCCAAGCACACACAGAAGGAATGAAATCACTCATACTAGTACCTTGACACTTATTTCAAATTATAAAGTGTTCTCTTCAACTAACAAATTAAATGCTTTTTAGTTTCTTCAACAAAGCCATCAAATCGGGTTATCCATATCACCTCATCAAGATTTTCCTACAAAAAAGTTGTTTTCAAATCTAGTTGCTTAAGCTCCAAATCAAAAACAGCCATCATGCTTAACAACACAAAAATAGTACTTAAACAAACAATTGAAGAAAAAATTCTCTTAAAATTAATGCCTGACTTCTAAGCATAACCTTTTACTATCAATTGGCCTTTCTAATTTTAAACAATTTCATTCTTATCCTTTTTTTTAGCTTGAAGACCCATCTACAACTAATGGCTTTCCTTGGTATTTCAATTAATTCTCAAATTAATCTTGTTTTTCTATCAAGCCTCTATCTCTTTTACATAGTTACTCACTAAAGATTAGTATCTATGGGGTCATATATCTCTCAGCATAAATATAGCTTTTCATTGTCTGTATTTGAACTTAACACTATTAAATTTAAAATTGTTAAAAATATAGACTTTATATTTTTTTGGGTTTATATCTATGCAATATATGTGTCATTTCACATGCCTAGCATATATATGTCGTGGTTGGGATCATGACAAGATCTCTGTTATTTAAAGTATAAGGCCTTCCTTGGTTGAAGATGTTTTGGAGGGAATGTAGGTTTGTCAACCAACCATAATCAGACTCAATCTTATGCTTTATCGCTGGTCATCATAACCATTATTGTTAGGTTTCCAATATTAAAAACATGAGGGCTTTGTTGTTCCAAGGGATGTTGGGTGGAAAGCAAATTGTCCACCAAAATTATAATTGGTCTCTCAGGGCAACCGTTCAATAAAATCTACTTTAAGCCTAGTGGGGAGAATGTTGGACTAGAATTCTCACATTTTTTTGGTGCTTATAAAGTGCCTTGGTGCTTATTTGGAAGAATAGTTTGAAGAGAAAAGAAAAAAAAAAAAAAAGAAATATTGCATTTGAGAGTTTTTTAAATGAAAAAGAAAGAGTTTAGAAAGATTTTTAATATCTTCCCAAACTCGCTAATAGCAATAATTGTTAACCTTCAAATAGAAAGGTTTGCGAAGATTTACTTCATTTAATCAAACAAGAATAAAAATATTTTTTTATATATATTTATGAGACTTTTAAATAATCAAAAAATTTAACTTTCATACTCTAGCCCATCTAGCTAGAAAAAAATAAAAGTCCTAATCTTTTTTAGGTCCTTTGAGGTCTAGTCAGACAGCTTTGATTACAATCAGAAAAGAACGGTGCGAATAAGCTTAAGAATCATTATATTTCGGTGGAGCATTGCAATGCAATATTGCCTTTTATTAAAACAAATAATTGGAGTTCAAATGATCAGTACACAATGAGAGGATCTTAAGGTGATTGATGCATTAATGCAGTCCTAATTAATCACCACATAAAGTCGGTGCATTTCAACAAGCTGGCATTTTATGCCTCACTTTTCTACAATCCATATAGACAACTCTAATTTATGGATTCCCTTGTAGATATTTTATTTCCCATGGACCCATCTACCTTACTAAAAAACAGAGTGATCCATGACTAACTGCTTATTTAGTAGTAGAATATAGCAGTTATATACTGAGATATTACATTAAGTATGTCATTCAATTGTTACCAACGGTCATTTAGTATCTGCAGTCTAAAGAGTTTGTGGTTGAGGTTGTTTCTTTAATCAGCAATTATGGATATTTTATGCCTCACTTTTCTTTAGTATCAGAGAGTTGACGAAGTAAGAGAAATGCTTGATAAGTTAGTAATACGGGAGTTCCCAATGCACCACTCTACATGAGCATCAATGCTAGAGCATGGTTTCCTCGAATCAACCAGGGGCCATTCTTTGCTTTACTTTCACAGTTTTGCATGACTAAAGAGGCATCTCTAGCCACATTACTGCTAACTACTGCTTGGAAGCACAACAAAATCATAATCATCCTTATGGCAACCTAAAGTGGAAATAGAGCAAAGGAAAAGTCTTATTGCACTGCGCATGACATGGTGTAAACATTGCATACGGTGCAACAAGACATTTTTTTGGAATGAACGGGCCATCTACTGGTTAGCTAAGCTTCCATTTGAAAAACCTTTGGAAGAATGAATGGCAAAAGACTTTTGCAAGATCATACCGTCCACCTTTTAACTCTCATTTCCACTTTATTATTCCTGTTATGGTAGTGGGAATAGTAACTCAGGGACTCTTTTTGCAACGATAAATAGCCCAGAGATGGGAATGAAGATACCAATCTTGCCTTCTCTTCCAAGACCTCCATTGATTTGCTCTCTCTCTCTCTCTCTCTCTCTCATGGCTGTCAAGTATCATTTCTCTTCTTGCATCCTTCTTATTGTACTAATTCTTGTTAGTGAAACTCTTTTATCAGAGGGAAGGCATTTGAAGGCAGAGCAGTCTAAAACTACAGGATGTAAAGAATGCCCAACACCAGATGACAATAATATCGAAAGAACGGCAAGCAGCGTCGTCTGGCACATTATTAAAGGGCACGAAGGCCGTATACTTGAGGTGTCCTTGGATGATTCCCGACCCACGACACCGGGGAGCAGCCCTGGTGTAGGCCATCGAGTCCTTGGATGATTTCCGACCCACGACACCTGGGAACAGCCCCGTTGTAGGCCATCGTATTAAAATTTAGCCCCCTCTCTATGCGCATGGTGCATGTATCTTTGTCTGAATATTTCGTTCTTTTGTTTGGATTGTGCAAGTTCGAGGAACTTTATCTATTTTACGTGTTTGATCTAGCGATGTTTATGAGTTTGTTGTATATGTAATGCATTAGTTGTTGGTCACTGAAATACAAAGGGTCTATTTCTTTAGGTCTTACTTTGTTGCTTATCTTGTTATCAATATATATATATATATAGGCAGTGATGTCTATGCATTATTAGTTGGGAGCTTGAAGTTGGTGTTTTCTTATATTTCATGCTCTCTTTGGAAGTTCGTGTAATTAATGATCACTCTTTGGACTCGCTCCAAGTTTCACAATAACGGCAACAACTGATATATAGCCCTTATTATTTTATAGTAATTCATAAAAATCATACTTTAACCCAATTCAACTTAACTTAACTCATCTAAACCTTTTTCTAACTACACGCGATCAGCTACATGAATGCTTCCTTCATTCTATTGAATTAATAGATTCATATTTTAAATGATCTGATGAAGTTTTACGCTGGCTGTGAGATATCTAACGCAACTCTTCTTCTTTATCTGAACTTAAAACTAATATTGATGAAGTAAAAATCATCCTTTATAATAAAATAATTAATAATAATAATAAAATTAATCTAAACAAAATTAATAAAAAATGCCAATCTGAGCAACATAAACCAACTTATGTGTCTCACATAAGTTAATACCTTTTCCCATCTAATAATGTGCATAGGCAGTGATATACAATGCGAGCAACATGTGCACATAAAAGCCACATATTCTGCACTACAATATTCCGTGTCTCCAAGATTCGGCTTATCTTCATCAATCTTGCCTTTCTATTCCTCAACTTTTGACTGATCAATACTTATGATTCAACTCCAGTGGTAAGATATGAGATCAATTACCTATATAGCCTTCTAATAAGTTATTAGGTTTGGTTTACTCCATTAATTAACCAACTGGCTGGTGGAGCCATGCATACTTGCAGCGGATGGCAGCATATATGGACGACCCCATTATCAGCAAACCCATCTTTTATAACTCGCCGTTAATTCACCGGAAGAAGTACGTGAACATGGTTACTTTAGCCGCATGAGTTGAGTGAACGTATCACTGGTCGCACAAAACTTAACTGTACCCTTTTATTGCATGCATGAGACCATAATTTTATTATATTTTAATGACTTAGAACCAAGAATGGCATTAGTATACAATGTAAGCTCCAGCCATGGAACGTCTCTGACCATCCAATCGAGCAACTTCGTTGGCCGACATTGAGGTAGATCCCTCATGATGCAAACTTCTCCCAATCGCTCATGGCGGGTTGGTCAAAAAGTTGGTCAAATGATTTTTAAAGCCAGGTTGAGTGTACCTGAATTTATAAAATATCATTGGCGTGTCTATAATAAATAATTTTGTTGCCAGATAAAATAATAACATAGTGAGTGCGGCTCGCAGAGTAAAAATAAAGAAAGAAAGAAAAAAAAAAAAAATAGTGATGGACAAAGCTCCCCAACTTGAGGAGCTCAGCCAAGCGTGCTCGGATCCACCACGGATCTTTCCGCTGAGTTTCAAGTAGGACAGATGTATGGCACTTCAAAGGCTGTCAGCATTAATATATCTGAGGCCTTTCCTTTTTTGAGGACTTAAATAAATAGCACCACCTTGTCAAGGTCAACAAGGTGGGTGGGGATGGAAATATATACCCCAAAATTTTAAATTAAGCTATCTCATGATGCTTTAATCCCTATGATTACGAATTAGCATTCTTATATCCTTCCTTCCTCTAAGAATTATAAACGCTTTTAAAAGAGGAGTGCGTGGGTGCTACTAACCCTTTTGAAAGGCTAATTTTTATTCTCAACTGCTTTCACTTCTATTTCTCTCTATTTTTAACCATCTCTGCACTATAAACAAATTGATAAAGCATGGTTTAGACGGGAGATGCATCCTTTAGTAATGAAATTTAAAGATATAGTTTAAAAGAACATGTAAAAAAGATAAAAAAATAAGATGTTAGCCCAAATTCATTTCCTTTTTTTTTTCAAAAGAAAAAAAATACTATTTAATCGATTACAAAAATGCCTACAAATCAGCTAAACTATAGGTATAGTTTTCTATTATTTTATGTTATTTTACAAGAAATTTTGATTTCTCAATTGTCAAAAAAGAGTGTAGGAGATATTTTCATGTTAATCAAGAAAAGTTACCATTCATTTAGATTGAATAAAAACTATACTAGCACCCCTTGATCAAAAGAATTGGATACCATATAGAGAATATACAATTAGCTAGACATATTAATTCTTTGATTGAGGAAATTAGAGAGTATATAAGAAATGAAAATTCAACATTATTTGCTACACAAAGAATAAAAATTAAATTTGAAATTCAAATTTTGATTTTAAATTTCTGCCAAGCCAATTAATATTTCTTCCTTTTACTTTTCAAACTATTGATGACAAAATTATTATCATTCAGAAGATTAAAACGAGGAAAAAAATTCCAAAGAGAAATGATTTAAAGGAGGGAGAAGAAAATAAAAAGGAGAAAACAAAAAGTAATAAATGTGGGAGCCTCAAGTACTGCCTTAAGCCTAGCTCAACTGTCTATAGCCAATTATTTTCATGCTTAATATATATCATTGTGCAAGGCTATGATGGAATAAATTGCTAATTTTTTGAAGAAGAAAAAGAAAAGAAAATCGTAAATTGCCATCTTCACAACAACTTGTTGCAAACCATGACCATCCCTCTAAGAGCATATATTAAAGTCACATCAATTGTTAGGGGTGGCCAAAGGTTCACCAATATAATAGCAACTGGCTTGAGCCTGTTGTAACAAGTGGGCATGCAATATGTTTAAGTATGGGCAAAACATAATCTTTTATTTGCACTTACATTAGGCCAAATCAAAATTAAATGTTTCAGGTCACTCTACTTGAGTTTAAATTTTCTATGATCATATACTTAGTTTCTATCTAAAGATCTAGTGTCCAAATATTCTCAAATTTTATTTAGCTACACCAAAAAAGTACATTTCTAGAATAATTGCACTTCACATGAGGGTCCTAAGAATTTTAGGAGTCCCACGACTATAAATGCCCATATGCTTAGATTTGAGAGACTTGTCAAAAAAGTTTTTATTCTTTTCTTCGAAGATGTTATATGGCGAGACATTGTGGAAGAATCTACCTTATAGTACTGTGGTTCAAGAGAAGATATTGGGGTAAGATTAAGAGTTTTCTATTAAGGTCCTATGAAAACCAAAAATGCAACAAGAGAGGTTCCACAAGAAACTGAGATGCAAGAACTTCTAGTTAAAATTTCAAACCTTCAAATTTTATTTTTGTTTCTAAGTTCAACTTCTGCTTAATTTTCGCGAGCTACCTTCGTTGCAGTACTCCTCTCAATCTGGTGTGGGGCTCATGGGGTTTCTGCTTCTTATTTATATTAAATTTGGATTCAGAGTGAACAAGCTCTTGTATATATATATGTTTCTTATACCTATCCTTAGCTAAATCCATATGATAGAGGCCTTGAAGCGTTCTTGCAGTGTCGTCAACACTGTTACACCATTGTCGGCAGCGTGTGTTCTTCTTGAAACCATCAAAAACCGGCAAAACCTCAACTAAATATCGGTCTCCTCCAATCTGAACATCTAGGGCTTTAATGGATGTGCAAATGATTGCTGTCACACAGTGTATCTAAAGTATTGAGAGCCACTGGCTGAGGCTTTCCTTTTTATCAGCAACCCTGAGTATTTTATTCTTTCACTTTTCTTTAGTGTCAAGAGTGCTGACAATGTTAGATCAATACGTTGTGATACGGGAGTTCCCATGCTTCACTCTAAAGTATCGCTACTAGAGTATGGTTAATTTCCTCGAATCAACCAGCTGGGCCTATTCCATGCCTTACTTTCACAGCCTTACATGACTAGCTAAAGAGGCATCTTTGGCCTTCTCTTCCAAGACTTCCATTGATGTGTATTCTCTCTCTCTCTCTCTCTCTCTCTCTCTCTCTCTCTCATGCTGGAAAGAAGCATTTCTTTTCTTGCATCCTATTAATATGCTACATCTTGTTATTGAATCTCTCTTCTTAGAGGGAAGGCATTATTTAAAAAATAGCTCCAGCTATTCCTGGGTTCCCTAGGGAATAAGTTCAGTGGATAACCCATAGTTAAACATGGGTTATTCCCTTTGGTTAAACTTTTTCAGACTTATCTTTTAGATAGTGTTTGATATAAAAAACACTATCCCTGGATAAGTGTATGTGATAGTGTTTATCCAGAGGATAGCCTCTGGTTATCCCATGAATCATATCAAACACAAATAAAAAATCCATGGAATAACTTTTTGTTATCCTCTCTAGTTGTATCTGATTGGAGGGATAGGAGAGGATATACCATAAAAATATTTGATTAAACCCTAAAGTACCTCAGAACCTCTGGTCCTCCATCTCCAATTGTTAGGGTTTAGACCTGTGATTAATAGCAATGGGATTCCCTGTTGAACAAGAACTAGAACTAAGGATTCCTAATCCTGTTAGGTTTAGACCTTGATGAATAGCAATGGGATTCCCCGTTCAACAAGAACTAGAACTAAGGATTCCCAATCCTGTTAGGTTTAGACCTTGATGAATAGCAATGGGATTCCCCGTTCAACAAGAACTAGAACTAAGGATTTCTAATCCTGTTAGGTTTACTTCTTGAAAAAGGAGGAAGATGGGGAGGAGAAAGAAAGGGCTGCCGCCCTATGATGAGAGAAGGGAATTTTTGGGAGAAAAGAATCTGTTCTCTATTCCATCCAAACCCTAGAGACTAGAGTTTAAATACATCCACGAAGTGGGCCAGGCCCAGACTCAACAAAAAACTCCCATGGACTAAACCAATGAGATTAAACTAATCCCCAAGCCCGTGTACACCCGTGACTTGATTTAATCTCAACCCTTGGACTCAAACCCAGCCCAATACAAGTTAGCCCACCTGGGCCTTGATAGCACCACACCAGGCCCAACAATCTCCACCTTGGTGCTTTCAAGGCCTCAGCACGTCCACTGTGTCCATCAGCTTTAACAACGAAATACACTTTTGAAAACTGTCCCGTGGAAGAACCTTAGTCAGTGCATCTGCTGGATTTTCTTTGGTGTACCTTCACCAGCTCCACCTCACCATCTTCCACCAGCTCTCTGATCCTGTGGTATCTGAGGTCAATGTGCTTCGTCCTGGCATGATAGACTGCATTCTGCGCAAGCATCAGAGCACTCTGGCTGTCACTATGCACCTGGACAACCTTCTGATCAAGTCCCATCTCCAGCATCAAGCCCTTCAGCCAAAGAGCTTCCTTTGCTGCCTCTGTGATACCTATGTATTCTGCCTCCGTGGTAGATAAGGCTGTGATGGGCTGCAGACATGATCTCCACGATACTGGACCACCAAACAGGCTGAACACAAAGCCTGTTGTGGATCTCCTAGTGTCCACATCTCCACCAAAGTCTGCATCCACATACCCATATAACTGCCCACGAGCCTCCTTGGATAAGTTGGATCTCTCAGCATCTTCTTGCTGTCCATAGCAAATACCAACCCCAACTGTACCTACCAAGTACCTGAAGATTCCCTTCAGTGCTCGCCAGTGCTCCCTACCAGGCTGCGCCATGAACCTGCTCACCTGGCTCACTGCATGGGCTATGTCTGGCCTACAACATACCATGGCATACATAAGGCTCCCAACACCAGAAGCATATGGTACCTTCTCCATCTCCTGAGCCTCCACCTCAGTCTGTGGTGACATGGTCTTCGATAAGGAAAAATGTGCTGCCAAAGGTAGTGCTGTCGGTTTGGCATCCTTCATCCCATATCGCTCCAGAATCCTTTTAATGTAGCCACCCTGACTCAGATGCAGCACACCTTGGATCTATCTCTGATGATTTCCATCCCTAGGATCTTCCTGGCTGGCCCCAGATTCTTCATCTCAAACTCCCGAGACAAAGCTATCTTCAGTTCCTGTACAGCCTTCTTACTCTTGCATGCTATCAGCATGTCATCTACATACAAGAGTAAGTACATCCTAGACCCATCATCCAGAGATTTAACATACACACAAGAATCATACTCACACCTGAAAAGTCCAATGCTCCTAACATAAGTGTCAAATCTCTTGTACCACTGCCTCGGCGACTGCTTCAGCCCATACAGAGATTTCTTCAGCAAACAGACTTTCCCATCTGATCTTGGTTCTCTAAACCCTGGTGGCTGCTCCATGTAGATGCTCTCCTCCAAATGACCATGGAGGAATGCTGTCTTCACATCCATCTGCTCCAGCTCCAAGTCCTGAGCTGCTACAATACTCAATAATAGTCTGATGGAAGTGTGCCTGACAACTGGAGAAAATATCTCACCATAATCGATGCCTTCTTTCTGAGAGTATCCTTTGGCCACTAGTCTTGCCTTATACCTGATACCCTCTTGTTCTGAAGCTCCTTCCTTGCGCTGATAAACCCATTTACAACCAATGGGTTTCTTTCCTTGTGGCAGCTGGACCACCTGCCACGTATTATTGCTGTGAAGAGACTGCATTTCCTCTGCCATAGCATGGATCCACCTATCTCTATCCTGACTTTCCATAGCCTCCTCATAGGTGAAAGGGTCTCCATTCGCTGTCACCAGGGCATATGACAACGAATCCTCAAAGCCGTATCGAACTGGTGGTCGCACGTTCCTCCTGGGCCTTTGCTGTGCGATCCCAGTATCAGTCCCCTGTCCAGCTGCATCCTGCTGAACTCCCTGGCTTCTACCCCCTCTGTCAGTCCTCTCCACCTGAATCTCAAATCCTCCTGGTCCACTAGCAAATGGCACAACTGTATAGGAGGTTGTCTGACTAGTGTTACCGTGTTCTACCTCCTGTAGTCCCTGCTGTGCATCCATGCCACTTCTGTTCTGGAGGATTGAGCTCTCATCAAAGGTTACATCTCTGCTGATGACAACCTTCTTCTCCAAGGGGTCCCATAGCCGATACCCCTTGACTCCTCGCGGGTAGCCTAGGAACACCATCTTCTTAGACCTGGCATCCAACTTACTCCGCTC
>UESW01004542.1:487169-751028 GCA_900491605.1 Calamus simplicifolius | reverse complement strand
AGAATCACATGATCTCTGCCTCCAACTCCTTCCGGCCGTCCGACCTTAATGGCGCCGCGAAGGTCACGGCCTCCGTCAGCAGTATGTTGATCCTCGCTAGCCTCTTCCTCTTCAGCAGCGAAGCAGTCTTGATTGAGGTCGAACCCGAAGTCGACGAAGTGGGCGGCAAAGAAGGGAACAACGACTCTTTGGGCCTGAACACCCTGGGCGAGGTAGAGCACGGCTCCCCGAATCCGTGAGAGAATGTTGCAGTAACTAGCACATGCAGGGGGCGTACATGACAATTCTAGTTATGACTCCAGTGTAACGTTTGACAATATCACTATTAACAGTGAACCTACTCATTCCATACTAATGGCTGAAGAACCGTGGTTGAAGTAGAATCCTACTCGAGAACTCATAAAATAAAATGGTGCCATGGTTGAAAGCTTTTTATGCTACTCATATAGAAGGGGGCTACATCTAAATAAGTAGAAATAGAATACAAGACAACAAAGGCCGGATTTGCTTGAGAAATCAAACTGATGATTCATTCTAGGACTACAAAGAAATAGAACGAAATCTAATTGATTTTGGGCACACTAAGCTTCGTGTTGAAGTATTTTAATAAAGGTTTACATTTTCATGGTTGGCCATTTTAATTATGAAATTCAAATCAGTAGGGGATTCAATAATCTCTTGTGACAAATTTATCTGTTGGACTTCATTGCAAAAAGGTTGGATTGAAAAACGTGAGGACTTCTAGCTTCCAGGCTTCGGAATCCGAACGTTCAAGCACTTCTATAAAAGGTGGACCTTGAGTTCGTTTGGGATATCAATCCACGAGTCAAAACTACTTCATTATTTAAAAATTCATAGACTTTTATTCATGATATCAATATATGCTTATAAACTGTTAGTAGGATTACATGAACGAAAGAATCACCATCCAAAGAAAACTCCAGTCATCATGAGCCATCATAGGGGGTATTGCAATATACGAAAATAATATAATGGAGAAAAAAGATCTGCTGAACTCAATCAGACCCAGACCCAGTGCCCTTATACTGGTTTAACTTGTGATATGTACCGTGGCTTTTATACATCTGGTGATAACAGAACTCAATCAGACCCAGACCCAGTGCCCTTAACATGACGCTTTCTTTGTGACGTGCTATGATTCCAACTAGAAGCCCGCGTACTGCGTGTAGCGAGCATATGCTTCTGATGACATGCCAATGGGTGCACGAGTGACATAATCAGGAAGATCAAATGCATCAACAAGTTCTATGGCAACTCCCCTCACCCGGAAATTCAGGTATTCTGTTAGCTTGTGGATGGCCTGAGGGATGAAGCAGCCCAGTATAAGCCAGTCATATACATTTGACCACTAGCATAAACTAAATGAAAACAAAATCTCATGACACAAATCATAGTTGCAATACCTTTGCTTTATTTGGGGCCACATAGTCATCATTACGATATGTTCCAATATAATTCCAGATACGATCCAATGCATAGATTAACCCATTTTTGAAAGCACAGTGGGCACAACGATCTGTTTGGTGGCATTGGAATTCCAGCTTTGGTAACCTATGGTTAAGCAACCAAGCAAACAAAAAACAAGACAAGCCTGTATAATAAAACATTGAAGCTCTCATGGAAAATAAACTTACTTCATAACTTAAAAGGAACATAGATTGAGTTGGCTCAGGAAGGCATCCGAGTCAGAAAATAGTAAGAAAATGCCTAACATCATGGCCCTTGGCTTAGATAGGGTGCCAAACATATGCTTCACAATGGTTGCATTTAGAATTGCCTTCTAAGTCATGATATCACAGCACACATTGAGCGTCAAAACAAATAAGAAGTCCTTATCATTATTGCCGAATTGAATTAAATAGGCTCAAAACTAATCACAGCTTACAGAAGCAAAATTTTTTGAAATCATATGAACAAGGCAACATTGGCAGGACCGTATTGGTTGCCCCCGATACATGGCAACATGTTGGTATTTTGGGGGGCCCATGATACATGGCAACATTGGCAACCTGCATATAGAATTTGCATCAAATTATATGGCTAGAAGCATTAAGTCATCACATTAAAATATCTAAAACCATAACAATGACATAAAAATGTGTACTTATCATATGACCATAGACATATGAGTGCGAAGAACAAGTAAAAGTTTTCACTTCACCAGGCGATAGAGAGCAAATCCGGTAAGAAATCCTGAAATGAAAAGAAAGTTCCCATATAGGACCATTGACATAGGCCTCATTCCACCCCTATTCTTATTAATTGGTGAAACTTGCTGCACTAGCTGCATCCTTGCTGGAGGGTCGTTCGGCATGTCATCAGGGATTTTTCAAACCTCAGGTGTAAGGCATCGTTCAAGAAAAGCAGATTGTGCTTCATGCCATTTATTATACATTTTGTGTTCATTGTTTGGAAAGCCATCAACCAATGCCTTGCAATCATCCCACTCCCTAATGATTCCTCTTTTGCATCTAGCGAATACAACATAGAACGGCATTATGAGAACAAGGCAGCAAACAAAAGTAATCATATTCATCGCTAGGACCTTTGTCCCTTGTGGATGATCCTGTAAAGGATATAATGATTATAAATTATCATATCTAGTATGCAATCACTGAAATAGTAAGAAAAATACGAGTTTTGGAAACAATCATACTTCTAGATATAAATTGATGCCACATTGCATTAGCAATACAATCCCTCCTATGTTCACCCCTCCTTGATTTATCTTGGCCAATGGGGTTGAAATTTAATTGCTCACTATCATCCGAGGAGTCATCGATATCATTGGCATTGAAATACTTATCGTTGCCCTGAGTTCATTAGATAAAATTATGTATGATGCAGCAAGTCAAAATGATTTTTTTTTTGCACTTTGAACAGGTAAATTAGTTGTGATCGAAGAATCTTGAATTATTTCTTCATAATCCCAAAATCCTTTTCCATGTAGTTACGCAGTTGTGGATGCCAATAGTTGTAAAGATCCTTATGGTTCTCATAATTTTGCCGACCAGAAGTAGATGTATGAAAGGTACTAAGTGTTAGGAATTACGTATATTTTATATGAATTAAATTCATATATCATGCAATAGAAGATAAAAATAAATACAAATTTAATTTCAAAGCCTAAGATCCTCATAAAACAGATTCAGTTAACAAGAAATAACACATGATTAAATAATATATCATACCCATGTTCTCTATTGGGGATAAAGCCTGATGAAGCCGGTAAACGATTTACCTTTAGCGTCCACGTGTTCGGCCTTTAATGATGATCCATGCAAAGATCTTTGGATGATGTCCTCTCAGGATTAGATGATAACCTTCTTGCGAGGGGTGCTAGCTCTCTTTTTTTTTTCAATTAATTTTCTAAATCAAGAAATTTTTTTGATCAAGATCAAATCTTGATCAATCAAGAGAGAGAGGGACGTCCTATAGAAAGAAAGGATGTTTTAGAGAGAGAAAGTGGGTGTTAGGCATTCAAGAGAGAGATATGATAATCATAAATTATCATATCTAGCATGCAATCACCAAAATAGTAAGAAAAATACGAGTTTTGGAAACAATCATACTTCTAGATATAAATTGATGCCACATTGCGTTAGCAATACAATCCCTCCTATGTTCGCCCCTCCTTGATTCATCTTGGCCAATGGGGTTAAAATTTAATTGCTTACTATCATCCAGGTAGTCATCGATATCATTGGCATTGAAATACTTATCATTGCCTTGAGTTCATCGGATAAAATTATGTATGATGCAGCAAGTCAAAATGATTTTTTTTTGAACTTCGAATAGGTAAAGCTGTGGCGATCAAAGAATCTTGAATCGTTTCTTTAAAATCCCAAAAGCCTTTTCCATGCAGTTACGCAGTTGTGCATGCCAATGGTTGTAAAGATCCTTATGGTTCTCATAATTTTGCCGATCAGAAGCAGATGTATAAAATGTACTAAGATGATACTTAGTTCTCCGATACAGTGCCAAAATCGATCTATATTCACGTATCCTGAGTCGACCAAGTAAAACTTTTCTACATAAGTTAACACTAAGCATGCATAAACAAACATAAAACTTTTCGATAACGTGGTTATAATTTAAAAACCTTATCTTCGAAAATTGTGAATCCTCCTTGGTCACAGACCACCTCAAAACTCTCATGTCCGCCACTGATCCTTTCCATCCAACGCACATAAACATAAACATATAGTCGAAAGATACAACAGCCATTACATTCTGAGATATAATGTTCTTTCGATTGCAAAATCAAGGTTGATCCTCCTTCGGTAGTATGACCTCTATATGCATGCCATTTATGGCACCAATTGCATCCTACAATCAAGAAAATGTTTCAGAAAAGCATATGAAATGTAGTTGATGGTACATGTCATGATAAATGTTCGACCATTACCTTAAAGAATGGATAGAAACATCGATTATCTCTTATCTTCGGATTTTTGAGAATTTGAAACAAATAGAAAAATTAGAAAAACAAAAGAGAGCAATCATTAAATCATGAATACAAGTTAGGACAGCTGAATTAGACCAGCAAAATTTAATGTGATGTGGCTTTTAAAATACAACCAAACCCTTTTTTAACTAAAAATACTTATTTTCAGATCTAACAAAAAGACAATAAGGTAGTGGTCCAAGCAACATAAAACTTCTTCCCAGATGCTCAGGAAACTAAATTCATGATCAAAAGGTTAAATTTATGACAACATGCTCTTCTAGAAAGAATCTCATCATCTTTTAGAAGGTATGGCCCCAAATCGAGTAGAATGGAGGGAAAATGTTTCAGGTAGCCGACACCAATGAGCCTGGGATTAAATTTTAGTCGAGTTTTGACATCTATTTCTCCCTACACATGTAACTATGAACATGACAAATGCAGCCAAAATCTATTCAAGCTACTCAAAGTATACCATGAATAATATCTTAGAGAGTAAAATCTAAAATTTTGAGCTCAAGCAAAAGAACCATAAAAAAAATTAAACAGAAAAGAAGAAGGCAGAAAAGCAAATATCTCACTTTAAAACATAACCAATGACTCTTAACTAGACTCAAGTACAACAACATAAGCAAATTCACAGCCCCTTTAGTCAAAATAACTCAAATCCTGATAATCCACATAGATCCCTGCTGCTATCTCAGAGAGCCCAATGGAGTCTCATTAAGGACTCATGGAAGTTGATTTCAGCCATACAACAGATCTAGAAGATCTTTAAGAAATTGTGTTATCATTGATGTTCCAGAAAGCCCAGAGTGTTGCGATAATATCAACAGAAGACCGTGGTTCATCGAAAATACTGATGGTTGTTCAACATCAGAATTCATATGAAAGATAATGAACTAAGGATCATAAAGAGTACCACAACTTTTTTGACATATGATTTGCAACCAAAAGAAGCAGTAGAATATAGACACAGTATGTGTAACAACAATCCAACCCAAGGACAAACCATAAACACTAGCCTTAGAAAGAGTATGTGTAACAACATACTATGTCTCGGTTTAAACAATGATATCCATAACAACAAACGGAAACAAAGGAAACAGATTAAACCTCAAAACTCAGGAAAAAGAGAATAGCTTGTCGAGGCCAAGAACCCTCGAAATCGAAGGAAATCTAAGGTTCAGCAGCCAGATCTATGAAGAGAAGAGCTTGCAAAGAGTAAAGCATACCTGATCAAACTTTAATACTCCAGCTAACGCGGGGACGAAGAGTCGAAAAAAAAGGTGATATGAGAGATTGGAAGCGCAGGAGATCGGGAGACGGGAATAGTAGATTGGGAGACGAAAGAAGGAGATCGAGACTGAGAGATCGAGAGATGGGAGCATGAGATCTAGAGTGGGAGATGCAACTAGGAGATCGTGAGATCAGGACGAGAGCCGCTTGGACGGAAGGAACAAGCGGAAAGGACACGACCTAGGGCAGAAAAAAAAATTTGTTATTGGCAAATATGCCCTCAAAGGATAGCTGGAGGGATAACCAGCTATTCCTGAGGTCCCTATAGAATAAGTTCAGGGGATAACCTATGGTTAAACATGGGTTACCCCTCTGGTTAAACTTTTTCAGAGTTATCCCCTAAAGTTATAGCTTTAGGGGATATCCTCCCTTATTTTCTGTTTTAAACACAACATTATAGTTATAGCTTTTTAGGATAAGGAAGGATATCCCCGGATATCCCCCCTTATCTCCTATTTCAAATACAACCTAAGGACTGAAGGAATAGCTATTTTTTTTCTGAACTTATTTCTTAAGGGCAAAAACTGTTATTATAAAAAGCTGGTTATTCCCTAAGCTATCTTCTGAATAAACTCTATCTTGTACACTTATCCAGGAATAGCTATTTTTTTTTATCAAACACTACCTAAGTAGAATATATAAGCATCATCAAACTATATGCATGGTGTATATGTTGGGCCTGGTGTGGTGCTATTAAGGCCCAGGTGGGCTAACTTGTATTGGGCTGGGTTTGAGTCCAAGGGTTGAGATTAAATCAAGTCACGGGTGTACACGGGCTTGGGGATTAGTTTAATCTCATTGGTTTAGTCCATGGGAGTTTTTTGTTGAGTCTGGGCCTGGCCCACTTCGTGGATGTATTTAAACTCTAGTCTCTAGGGTTTGGATGGAATAGAGAACAGATTCTTTTCTCCCAAAAATTCCCTTCTCTCATCATAGGGCGGCAGCCCTTTCTTTCTCCTCCCCATCTTCCTCCTTTTTCAAGAAGTAAACCTAACAGGATTAGAAATCCTTAGTTCTAGTTCTTGTTGAACGGGAATCCCATTGCTATTCATCAAGGTCTAAACCTAACAGGATTGGGAATCCTTAGTTCTAGTTCTTGTTGAACGGGGAATCCCATTGCTATTCATCAAGGTCTAAACCTAACAGGATTAGGAATCCTTAGTTCTAGTTCTTGTTCAACAGGGAATCCCATTGCTATTAATCACAGGTCTAAACCCTAACAAGTGGTATCAGAGCCTGGTTCAAGGAGTAATCTGGAGGCCTTCAAGGAGTTGAAATAATTTCAACAGAATCTCGTCAAGGTACTTCTCTATTTTATAAAATTTATTTTTGTGCTATTTTTGAAATTGGCCATGGGGAGTAGCATAAAAATAGAGGTTGAGAAGTTTGATGGGAAGGGAAGTTTCTCCATGTGGAAAGTCCGGGTAGAGGACCTCCTTGTGCAGCAGGGTTTAGATTTGGCTTTGGAGGAAAGGCCAGATGGGATGACAGACAAGCAGTGGATTTCATTGGAGAAGAAGACATGTTCAATGATCAGGGGCTGTCTGGCGGATTCAGTCCTCTATTCAGTGCTGGAGGAGAAGACCCCGAAGGGACTCTGGACGAAGTTGCACACCCTCTATATGGGGAAGAATATGTGCAACAAGTTGATGTTGAAGAAGCGCCTCTACAGCCTTCGGATGTCAGAAGGTGGAGATGTGCTGGGTCACATCCAGATATTCGACCAGATGAGCAATGAACTTCTGAATGTCGGGGTCAAGATGGAGGAAGAAGATAAAGCACTTCTGCTTTTATGTTCAATGCCCACGTCTTATGACTCATTGGTCACAACACTGCTCTATGGGAAGGAGACATTAATTTATGAAGATATTGTCTCGGTGCTTCGGACGAATGAGCAGAGGGAGAAGATGACCAAGGAAGCTGTTCCCCAGGAGGGTCTATCAGTTGGGGAAAGGACAGGCAGAGGTAGGGGCAGGGACAGAAGTAAGTCTGGAGGACGATCAAAGTCCAGGAAAGGCAAGAGAGAGCTGAAGTGCTATAAGTGTGGAGAGGTAGGACATTTTAAGAAGAATTGTCCTAAGTGGAAAAATCAGAAGGGAGAAAAAGGAGGATCTGAGTCTGTGAGTACAGTTGCAGATCAGGAGGTGGAGGATGATCTCTTGGTTGTATCAGATGATCACAGGCACAGCACAGAGATGTGGACCTTGGATTCAGCCTGTTCTCATCATTACACTCCCAACCGGTCGTGGTTCAGTACTTACACAGAGGTTGAGGAGGGGAATGTGACTCTTGGAGATAATCACCCTTGCAAGGTGGCAGGTATTGGCACAGTGAGGGTGAGGATGTTTGATGGTAGTGCGCACTCTTACCAGTGTGAAGCATGTCCAGAACTCAAGAAGAATCTGGTATCACTGGGGTACTTGGAGCGGACTGGATACAGCTTCAGCAGTCGTGCCAGGAGTGGAGTTCTGAACATCTCCAATGGAGCCATGGTGGTGATGAGAGGGAGGAGGCTGGAAAATAATCTATACAAGATGGAGGGCTCTGTGATGACTGTGAAATCTGAGGTGGCAGCTGTGGAGCAAGATCCCCGGGATGTGTACAGGATGTGGCATTACCGCCTGGGCCACATGGGAGACAAGGGGATGAAAGAACTGAGCAAGAGAGGTCTGCTTCCAGACTTGAGTAGCGGAGATATGGAGATCTGTGAGCCTTGTCAGATGGGAAAGCAGAGGAGAGTACAGTTCTCAGTCAGCACAGCTAGGAGTGCTGAACCCCTGGAGTTAGTACACACAGATGTCTGGGGACCAGCCCCAGTTTCTGCAAGGAATGGGGCCAGATACTTTATGACCCTGATAGATGATTTCTCAAGGAAGCTGTGGATCTACTTTATGAAGGAGAAATCAGAGGTCTTCACCAAGTTCAAAATCTGGAAGGCTGAGGTGGAGAAGGAGCAGGGTAAAAGTGTGAAGTGTCTGAGGTCTGATAATGGCGGGGAATACACCAGCAGGGAGTTCCAGATTTTTTGTGAGGAGTGGGGCATCAGAAGGCACTTCTCGGTGATGGGAACTCCTCAACAGAATGGGGTGGCTGAGAGGATGAACAGAACACTATTGGAAAAGGCAAGATGCTTAAGGCTGCAGGCAGGGCTTCCAAAGATGTTCTGGGTTGACGCAGTAGATGCAGCTAGCTACTTGGTCAATCGGTCACCGCACACCAGGTTAGATGGAGACATTCCAGAGGAGATATGGTCTGGAAGGAAGACAAGCCTAAACCATCTAAGGGTGTTTGGATGCACAGCATATGTGCATGTTGGAGCTGGGGAGCGGAGTAAGTTGGATGCCAGG
The DNA here is from genome assembly GCA_900491605.1 of Calamus simplicifolius. Lineage (NCBI taxonomy): Eukaryota > Viridiplantae > Streptophyta > Magnoliopsida > Arecales > Arecaceae > Calamus > Calamus simplicifolius. The sequence continues at coordinate 741,914 of UESW01004542.1, read as the reverse complement.
TCTAAGAAGATGGTGTTCCTAGGCTACCCGCGAGGAGTCAAGGGGTATCGGCTATGGGACCCCTTGGAGAAGAAGGTTGTCATCAGCAGAGATGTAACCTTTGATGAGAGCTCAATCCTCCAGAACAGAAGTGGCATGGATGCACAGCAGGGACTACAGGAGGTAGAACACGGTAACACTAGTCAGACAACCTCCTATACAGTTGTGCCATTTGCTAGTGGACCAGGAGGATTTGAGATTCAGGTGGAGAGGACTGACAGAGGGGGTAGAAGCCAGGGAGTTCAGCAGGATGCAGCTGGACAGGGGACTGATACTGGGATCGCACAGCAAAGGCCCAGGAGGAACGTGCGACCACCAGTTCGATACGGCTTTGAGGATTCGTTGTCATATGCCCTGGTGACAGCGAATGGAGACCCTTTCACCTATGAGGAGGCTATGGAAAGTCAGGATAGAGATAGGTGGATCCATGCTATGGCAGAGGAAATGCAGTCTCTTCACAGCAATAATACGTGGCAGGTGGTCCAGCTGCCACAAGGAAAGAAACCCATTGGTTGTAAATGGGTTTATCAGCGCAAGGAAGGAGCTTCAGAACAAGAGGGTATCAGGTATAAGGCAAGACTAGTGGCCAAAGGATACTCTCAGAAAGAAGGCATCGATTATGGTGAGATATTTTCTCCAGTTGTCAGGCACACTTCCATCAGACTATTATTGAGTATTGTAGCAGCTCAGGACTTGGAGCTGGAGCAGATGGATGTGAAGACAGCATTCCTCCATGGTCATTTGGAGGAGAGCATCTACATGGAGCAGCCACCAGGGTTTAGAGAACCAAGATCAGATGGGAAAGTCTGTTTGCTGAAGAAATCTCTGTATGGGCTGAAGCAGTCGCCGAGGCAGTGGTACAAGAGATTTGACACTTATGTTAGGAGCATTGGACTTTTCAGGTGTGAGTATGATTCTTGTGTGTATGTTAAATCTCTGGATGATGGGTCTAGGATGTACTTACTCTTGTATGTAGATGACATGCTGATAGCATGCAAGAGTGAGAAGGCTGTACAGGAACTGAAGATAGCTTTGTCTCGGGAGTTTGAGATGAAGGATCTGGGGCCAGCCAGGAAGATCCTAGGGATGGAAATCATCAGAGATAGATCCAAAGGTGTGCTGCATCTGAGTCAGGGTGGCTACATTAAAAAGATTCTGGAGCGATATGGGATGAAGGATGCCAAACGACAGCACTACCTTTGGCAGCACATTTTTCCTTATCGAAGACCATGTCACCACAGACTGAGGTGGAGGCTCAGGAGATGGAGAAGGTACCATATGCTTCTGGTGTTGGGAGCCTTATGTATGCCATGGTATGTTGTAGGCCAGACATAGCCCATGCAGTGAGCCAGGTGAGCAGGTTCATGGCGCAGCCTGGTAGGGAGCACTGGCGAGCACTGAAGGGAATCTTCAGGTACTTGGTAGGTACAGTTGGGGTTGGTATTTGCTATGGACAGCAAGAAGATGCTGAGAGATCCAACTTATCCAAGGAGGCTCGTGGGCAGTTATATGGGTATGTGGATGCAGACTTTGGTGGAGATGTGGACACTAGGAGATCCACAACAGGCTTTGTGTTCAGCCTGTTTGGTGGTCCAGTATCGTGGAGATCATGTCTGCAGCCCATCACAGCCTTATCTACCACGGAGGCAGAATACATAGGTATCACAGAGGCAGCAAAGGAAGCTCTTTGGCTGAAGGGCTTGATGCTGGAGATGGGACTTGATCAGAAGGTTGTCCAGGTGCATAGTGACAGCCAGAGTGCTCTGATGCTTGCGCAGAATGCAGTCTATCATGCCAGGACGAAGCACATTGACCTCAGATACCACAGGATCAGAGAGCTGGTGGAAGATGGTGAGGTGGAGCTGGTGAAGGTATACACCAAAGAAAATCCAGCAGATGCACTGACTAAGGTTCTTCCACGGGACAGTTTTCAAAAGTGTATTTCGTTGTTAAAGCTGATGGACACAGTGGACGTGCTGAGGCCTTGAAAGCACCAAGGTGGAGATTGTTGGGCCTGGTGTGGTGCTATCAAGGCCCAGGTGGGCTAACTTGTATTGGGCTGGGTTTGAGTCCAAGGGTTGAGATTAAATCAAGTCACGGGTGTACACGGGCTTGGGGATTAGTTTAATCTCATTGGTTTAGTCCATGGGAGTTTTTTGTTGAGTCTGGGCCTGGCCCACTTCGTGGATGTATTTAAACTCTAGTCTCTAGGGTTTGGATGGAATAGAGAACAGATTCTTTTCTCCCAAAAATTCCCTTCTCTCATCATAGGGCGGCAGCCCTTTCTTTCTCCTCCCCATCTTCCTCCTTTTTCAAGAAGTAAACCTAACAGGATTAGAAATCCTTAGTTCTAGTTCTTGTTGAACGGGGAATTCCATTGCTATTCATCAAGGTCTAAACCTAACAGGATTGGGAATCCTTAGTTCTAGTTCTTGTTGAACGGGGAATCCCATTGCTATTCATCAAGGTCTAAACCTAACAGGATTAGGAATCCTTAGTTCTAGTTCTTGTTCAACAGGGAATCCCATTGCTATTAATCACAGGTCTAAACCCTAACAGTATATGTATCTTTGTACATATATTCATTCATCTGTTTGGATTGCGTATGTTTCAGTACTTCATCTATTTTATGTGTTTAATCTAGGCAATGATGTTTTTAAGTTTGTTGTACATGCAATGCAGTAGTTGTTGGGTTTATGCGAGTGTGCTCTCTCTCTATTTTATACTTCCGGAAGGGAGTGCTTTGCTTGCATCTATCCGGGGCTCATTCCAAGTTTCACGGACAGCCACAATAGATGATAGCCAATGGCAGAGTCAGGACCTTGGTAGATTATATTTCAATTTTTCATTTGTGAAAAAGAAATTTTCATAAGAAGTTCAAAAACTAATAAAATTTCTAAAAAAATCTCTGAAATCTTAAGAAATTGATTAAGATTATTAATTAATAATAAAAATTAAGTAGAGCGTAAGTTATAAAAAAATGACTCTGCATTATAAATCAAATACTTTTTCTATGATACTTTGATTGTATATGGATAATGCTATAAAAAAAAGAATATAGTAAAGATATATATAAGGAGGTGAAAAATAAGGGTTGAAGGCAATGAATGAAGCTTTTGAACCAAGAAGGATTGAGGCTCTATTTTTAAAAAATTATAAAAGGATACCTTAGCTAAACTCTAAACCAAATCATGTGCCTCATATAAGTTACTACATTAGTGCTTTCTCTCATCAAATAAAGTGCATAGATAGCGATCAACAATTTATGAACAACATTACATTATAAGCAACATATGCATGTAAAAGACATTACAGCGAGATTGTTAAGCTTGCAACATGGCATACTCTCGCAATACATTTTGCACAAGCCTTGCCTTTTCTATTCCTCGATACCTATTTGATGCCCTTAGCTATGAAATAATTCCATCCTAGATTTTCTCCAATTATGAGATATGAATGAGCAATTTGGTTTGGTTTACTCCATTAATTAAATAACTTGCTGGTGGAGCCATGTTGGAATTGTTAGCATCACTACCAGTAGATGCCAGCGGATGGGCTGCCTGGACAACCCCATTGTCATCAATGGCCAGGATTTATTTCTACCTTTTTATTAAAAAATTAAAAAAAGTCATAAACTGCAGAACCGATTTTTTTATAAGTTGCACTTAATCCATCGGAAGAAGCTAGCACATGAACATAGCTACTTTAGCCGCATGAGTTTGTGAATATATCATTGGTCAGTGCAAACTTAACTGTCCTTTTTTATATTATCCATGAGCCCATAATTTTATTACATTTGAACAACTTGAAATAAGACTGCAAATGGATCAAATCATATTGAATTATACTTGATCTCAATCCAATCCGATTTCATATTCGAATTTTGATTTTGAATCCCAACCCAACCCATTTATTGATTGAATCGAATCGAATTTAGGAAAGAAATTTTAGACCTAACGGATCATTAGACTTTATTCGAGCCTAACTCAAAATATTATATTTGAGCCAAGAATCTAACTATTATTTTATTACTAAGATCCACTAATCAATAGACAAATATAGATCCACTAATAAGATTAAAAAGAATCAATTTAAATATAAATTTTTAGTCAAAAACTCTTGATTCCATCTAAGTAAATGATTATTTTTAAGTTTATAAATTATAATGTTTAAAATATTATTAATATATTTAATCACATTATACCATCAAAATAAATAATAAAATATAAATATGCAGATATAATTAGAGAAAAAAAAGATGAGAGAAGATATAATTGTTAAAATAAAAAAAATTAGTTTAAATTAAAATCTATTCAATGAATTTAGAAAGGCAATTGAAGTAATGAAAAATAAGATTTACATAATCAAGATTTATGAATCATAATAAATTCGATTGAACTAAATCGAATCAAAAAATATAAAATTAAAATTTGATACAAAATTTAGATCGGATTCAATATTTAGTTATGATTCAATTTAAGGGTTCTTAAATACCAATTTAATTTGAACCTGACTCATTTACAGCTTGCTTAGAAAGGCCATTATTTTTTGTCATGGAACGTCTTTGACCATCTAATCGAGCAACTTCGTTGGCCGACATTTGCATTTGGCTCGAGGTAGATCGTCTTATGATTCCAACTTCTCCCAACCGATCATGGAGGGTTGGTCAAATGATTTTTTGAAGCCAAGTTGAGTGTATCTAAATCTATATTATATCGTTGGTGTGTCTATAATAACTAATTTGCTTACTACTATTTGATAAAGTAATAGCATTATGCGGTACAGCTACCAAGTTAAAAACAAAGGAAGAAACAAATAAAAAAATAGTGCCCATGGTTGCAATCACTCACACACACACACACACACACACACACACATATATATATATATATGCAGCAAAAACATATGGATTGTTTAGTATGCATAAAATTAATATCGTCATATCAAAAAAAATTATCATCTAATTTTTTTACATATAAAACATATAGAAGTATTGAAGACTCGAAGGAGCGGATGCGCCCTACTATTGGATATGAAGCTATGGAGGAAGAATCTCATGATAGAGTTTATGGGCCAAAGTACATCACAAAAATACCTATAAAATAAAAATCAAATCATAGTCTTCCTTACCTTTCTTAGGATCGGTATTGAATTATAAGAGTGGGCTCACTTTTATTTTTCTCTATTTTTCACATACGGGAGAAAGAGGAAGAGAGAAACTTTTCTTTTATTGTGTCACACTCTTTGAAAGTCCATCTTATGCCCTATTTATAGGCTCTAAATGAATCAAAAAAAAATTATTTAATTAATTATTTTATTTTTGAATTGATTTAGTCTAGATAACCTTTATATGTTACAACCAATTTTGACCACATATGCATATTTTGAGGACAATCCTCTACACATGCATGCCAACCCATATCAAGAAAAAAGTTGTTTTCTCGTTTGTAACTAATTTACAAATAATATCTAAATTAAATAAAATATAAATTATTAAATCTTATTTAATAATTATAGATATTATTAATTTTAAATATCTAATATTAGTTATAAATAAATTAAATTTATTATTTATTATTTTATTAATTTTTAATATTTTTAATAATCATATTATCAAAAATATCAAAAATTAAAATTTTTCTCTCTTCATTAATTCAAAATATGCACCATTCAAAAAATCTCTTGTATGATGTCCTACAATAACATTTATGTGCCATGGTTCATATCATCTTATCATATAAACAATGTGTCTAAACATATTTTTATTTTGTTCAATAACTAATTTATGTACCAAAATAGATATGAAAAAAATAATCAATCAAATTAATTATTTATTTTATAAACACTTTATTATAAAGTTTTAATATATATTTTATTTTAAAAAATAAATAATTAATCATAATAATTATTCAATCCAAGAGTATTCGATCTGATTAACCTAAGATGATGTGGGAACCATGGACCCATAATTTTAAGCTTCAATAAACTTAAATAAACTCAATTAAAACTCTTTAATTATTTATTTAGTTTATTAATCTCAAAATTATTTCACTAAAAACTTGAGACTATATTCTTAAAAATTATAGATTAATTTTTACTCAAAAACTTGAGTCGTCCACTAATATAATCATTATATGTAATTTAATCCTCCATAATTTGTTTATAATTAGAGTTAGTTGAAATAACCATTTTACTTCTCTAATTATCTTTTGTTCCTTAAGTACCATTGATTCACTAGTTAAACAGTTAATTTATGATTGGATCATAAATTGCATGCATAATGTAAGTATTCGGCCCAACATTAAATGGGCTTGAACGAACAAATCAAAAGATTTAGTAATACAATCAAGTGGTTTATGATTAAGTTAGGATTAAGGTCGATGTACATATGATCATCTTGTGACATCAATTGAATTTCCTATAACGATACTTAAATAAATATTTAAATTATGTCGGTTCAAGTCCTATATAATCTTATATATATAATACATTCACTAAGTATCTCTACACAACATCTTATTTTCGTCTACATACTAATGTCAAAATAAGGCTAAACGGGTATTAATGCACGTCACACTCAAAACATAACTTCATATCCCTGCTATTTCATTCCATCGCGTCAGATCAAGTAGGATCCACGTGAACCAATAAGGAGAGACGGTGCAGTCCATGTAGGATATGCTGTACCGAAGGTGGTGCATAAAGACTTTTCCTTCCTTGTAATAGGGCTCTATTGGGCCTTGCTGCAGACTCAACTCTATAGCCTTGTAATGGGCATTATATATGGAGCATTGTCATAGGGTTGGTTGACCTCCGGAAGCCTAAGAAAAGTCTTTGTACATTGCCTCTGGTACAGGATGGCCTGCATCAGCATGGTGATTTGCCCACACATAGGCCCGTGCGTCTACAGTGCGGGACTCACAAGCGGGCTCTCTGGCATGGGCCCAAGCGTGAGCAAATCACTGCGTTCGGTGCAGACCATCCTGCATTGAAAGCAGTGTACAAAGAGCTTTCTATGAACCCTATAAGGACCTTCACTATCCTATATATGCACTAATTATAAGCTTGGCTAGTCTCCAACCGGGGGAGGGGGGGTGAGCTCATTACATGCTTTCACTATGTTGCTAATCCAATATGAACATGGCTCTATGACTTGGCTCTCTAACCACTGAAAGCCTCATATATACTAACCTTGTTGGGGAGATTGTTGAGAAATTGTTGCCCCAATCTTATTGATTTTGATGATTACCAAAAGCCATGAGTATATTAAAAGATGCAATGAATTTATTTACATGAGCAATGAATTTATTTAGAATAATCAATGAGTATGTTAAGTATGACTTTAATCAATTTGAAAGTAACTTCAAGCTCCATGTTTAAGCTTTCAAAAAGAAATTTTTATACTTCATATCTCAATCAATGAGTTTTTGGAACATTTCTTGAATTGATTCCTAATGATAATTTTATTGTATTCAAGTCAAAAATTGATTTAAAATGAATCTGGAATGAATTTCAAAGTCAATCAGAAAATTCTCTGATTTTTGATACGTTCCGGAGCCGACTCTAGAGTTTCAGAGTCGACTCCACTCAGTATACAGAGATGTCTGTTTGTCTCGAGTCGACCCATGTAATTTCTCGAGTCGACCCCAATTTTGTCGAGCCGACTCCATGACTGTGTGAGTCGACTCCGCTCAGACACCAGAGAATTATTTTTCTGAGCACTTCTCGAGTCGACCCCTTGCTTTTCATGAGTCGACCCCCGACTGTCAGGAGTCGACACCTTATTTTCGATGAGTCGACCCTTTAACTTTCTGAATATTTCTATTTTGGTATCGCGTCTTCGAGCCGACTCGCCTAAAGCTGGAGCCGACTCCAATAAATCTGGGCATGATTTTTCTGAATGCCAACTCAGCGTCAACGGTAAGATTTTTCAATAACGGCTAGATTTCTTTGTGTCTAACGACTATATTTTTGCAGAGTCTATAAATAGAGAGGCCGTTTTCAAATCAAAATATAGATATACAAATCAAGAGAGAAAAAGAAAAATCCTTCAGAAAAAGAGAAAAATAGAGCGTCATTTGAAAATCCAAGATTCAAAAATAGAGTGAAAGAAAAGGTGTGAAATCAAAGGAGACTTCACCTGTGCTCAAGTTCATCAATCCAAGAAAAGTCTAGAAGAAAATCCAAGAGCCATTCAAGAGCAAATCAAGAGATTTTCAACATTCAAAGAAAGGAAGAAAAAGCTGAAATCAACTCTAACATTCAATCCGTGAAGAATCTGAGCTGAGGCCCGATTCCACACTTCAAAGGAGTTGAGGAAGAAGAAAAGAAGAAAAGCCTGCACTCAAATCAAATCTAAACAGGCTCTTCTAAACCTTGCTTTTATTTTGAAATATCTGCTCTAAAGGAGCTGTTTTGTATTAAACTTACATTTTTATCTTGTAGTTTACTAATTCAATCAGAGGGTTGAATTAGTGGAGGTAGTGTACCTCGTCACAAGCTAAGGTTAGCTTGTGTGTTGGGTTTTGTGCTGGTAAGCCCGTGTAAAACCGGCTGGGTTCGTTGTGATCCCGAGTAAAACAACAAGTTTGGGTTGTAAGCTTGTAAAACAACTTGACTGTAATCGAGGTGATTATAGTGTGGACCCAAGTGGAGCTTGGGAGTGGACGTAGGTGTTGGATACACCGAACCACTATAAAATTTCTGTGTTTGCCGTGCTTATTTATCTCTCTCTTGCTATCGTGCTTTAACTTGAATTAATTGTTTGCATCCTCTCATCAATAGTTTAAATTACATTAAAAGGCTTAATTTTTAAAAGAATCCAATTCACCCCCCCCTTGGGTTGCCATCTGGGCCAACAATTGGTATCAGAGCTTGTGCTCATTTGTTTTTGATTGATCATACGATCAAGAGTGAAAGATCCAAATGGCAACACAAGCCAGCTCAAGTTTTGCTGAGGGTCATTCCACAAATAGACCACCCTTGTTTAATGGTTCCAACTATTCATATTGAAAGCAAGAATGAGGATATTCATTCAAGCTACTGATTATGAATTATGGAGTGTCATAATTAATGGACCTAGTACACCCACACACTTAGTTGATAGTTCTATAGTTCCTAAGCCCGAAAGGGATTGGAATGAAAATGATAGGAAAATGGCTCAGCTTAATGCAAAATCCATGAATGTTTTATATTATTCTCTTGATGCTAATGAATTTAATCGTATCTCTACTTGTAATTCCGCTAAAGAGATATGGGATAGATTAGAGGTTACCCATGAGGGAACCAACCAAGTTAAAGAATCTAAGATTAATATACTTGTGCATAAATATGAATTGTTTAGCATGGAACAATCTGAAACCATAACATGCATGTATACTAGATTTACCGATATTGTTAATGGTTTGAAGAGTCTTGGAAAAACCTATACTAATGCTGAATTGGTTCGCAAAATTCTTAGGTCATTACTAAGATCTTGGGAAGCCAAAATGACAGCCATTCAAGAAGCCAAAGACCTAAATACTCTACCTTTGGAAGAGCTTCTTGGATCTCTTATGACCCATGAATTGACAATGAAGCAACATGTGGAGGAGGACAACAAAAAGAAAAAGACAATTGCCCTCAAGGCTGCAAAAGTTGAAGATAGCAGCAGCGATGATGAGGATGATGATGATGAAGACACAGCTCTTCTAGCAAGAAAGTTTAAGAAATTTATGAGGAGAAAGAAACCCTTCCACAAAAGAAAATTTGGAAATAAGATGGAAGGAGAAAAGGAAAAAGATAAGGACAAGGACAAAGAGAAGACCCCTTGATCTGTTATGAATGTAAGAAACCGGGGCATTATAGATATGACTGTCCGCAATTGAAAAAGACCTTCAAGAAAAAGAAGAAAGCGTATGTTGCAACTTGGAGCGACAGTGATGAATCTTCTTCCGAAGAAGAACAAAAAGAAGTTGCCAACATTTGTTTTATGGCGAATGACGATGACGAGGTAAGTACTGAAAACCCCTGTGATGATTTTGCTTTCGATGAATTATTTGAAGCCTTCAATGAACTTGTAGATGATTTTAAGATTTTGAAGAAGAAATATAAATCTCTGAAAACTGAAAACATAAACTTAATTAAAGAGAAAAATGAAGTGATGCTTGCAATTAAAGATTCAAAAGATAAAAGGAAAATATTTCTTAAAGAAAAGAATGATTTTACTCATGAAATTAATATACTAAAATCTGAAAAAGAAAATCTGACAAAAGATTTGAAAAAGCAAATGCAAACTCTATCTTTGGAAAATGAACAGCACATTGTAGAAAATGAATCTCTAAAGAAAGAAGTTAAAAGATACAAAGATATTGTTGATAAATTCACCTTAAGTTCTACTAAACTAAACATGATTCTAGATAGTCAAAANTTCAAGAGAAAATCACTCTGCTTGCACTTTGTTGATGAAAAACTTAAAGACTATGTAAGGCTTCAATGCGAGGGAATGAAGCAAATTGTAGATCATTTGAATAGAATCACAAGAAGAATTTTTAAGTTTTCATGTAACCCTTTTGATGTAGTAAATTTACTTTCAATGTACAAGTTTATATTTCCATGTACTTTCATTTTGAAGTAATGAAAATGTTTGATGCTTCACTTTTGTCTATTTCAATTGTGAGTACCCTTGAATATCTTTGAATGCTTATGTTTAAATTGATATAATTTTGAATATCTCAATACTCAATTGATAACTAAGATGCTGAATGAATTCGAATGAGTTTAATCAATTTGATGCTCTGATGCATCTCAACCTTTTTGTTGATTACAAAAAAGGGGGAGAGATTTATATGAATTAATCGTATATTGCATCATCATCTTTTAATTGCCCTAATTAAATAAGGGGGAGAGAATTAAATAAAAGAAAAATATATGTTTCATATAAGGGGAAGAGATAAATTGAATGTCATAAAGAAAGAATTGCTTAAGTTTTTGATTTTGAAAAATTTTGAATGATTTATAGGTTCATAGGGGGAGCTACCTCATTGAGGGGGAGCCTTTCCATGAACACAAAAGTTGATTTTGGAATCACAAATTTTTTCAATTTTATAATGCATATACTCAATGTTTTTGTCATCATCAAAAAGGGGGAGATTGTTGAGAAATTATTGAAACATAATTGCCCCAACTTTATTGATTTTGATGATTCCCAAAAGCCATGAGTATCTTAAAGAAACAATATGTTTATTTATCAAAAACCTTGAGCTTATTCAAATTGAAAGGAATGAACTTTCAATGGTTATATCAAATGAATTTTGAACCGTTAGAAAAAGAAGTTTCAAGTTGTATGCTCAAAGGATTTCAAAAAGGAATTTTACATTATATTTCAATCGATGAATTCTTGAAACATGTCTTGAATCCATGTTAAACGTCATATTTAATGTATTCAAGTCAAATTTATATTTTAAATTTAATTGGGACAAGTTTTAAAGTCAATCAGAACATTTTTCTGATTTTTGTATCGGTCCCGAGCCGACTCATGAGTTTCCGAGTCGACTCCCCAGTTTGCCTGAGTTTCTCGAGTCGACCCTTGGTTTTCAAGAGTCGACCCCTGAATTCTTGCGAGCCGACTCCTGTCTGTGCGAGCCGACTCCGCTCAAACAACAGAACCCATGTTTTTTGAGCACTTCTCGAGTCGACTCCCCGTTTCCTCGAGTCGACTCCCGACTTTCAGGAGCCGACACTTATGTTTTCGCGAGTCGACCCCTCAATGGTTAAAATGTTTCTATTTTTGGTAATCGACCTCGAGCCGACTCCCTCAGAGCTCGAGTCGACTCCGCGAAATTCTGGGCGCGATTTTTAACGATGACACATCAGCCCCAACGGTAAGATTTTTGAATAACGGCTATTTTTCCTGTCTCTAACGGATATATTTTTGCAGATTCTATAAATAGAGGAGTTCTTTTCAAATCAAAACAACCCAGAGAAAATCAAAAAGAGAGAAAAGAATATCATTTGAAAAGAGGGAAAAACAGAGCTTATGAAAAAATCTTTTAGCTCAAAGAGGAGTGTTTCAAAAGGAGTGAAATCCAAGTGAAAGATTCGTCTACTCCTTCTCATCATTCCACAAAAGCCAGAAGAAAATCCAAGTGCGTTCAAAGGTCAAATCTGCGGATTTTCAAAAGAGGGAAAAGCTTCATCTCAACTCCAAAGTCTTCAACGGTCAAGAATCTAGCTGAGGCGTGATTCAACACTTCTAGAGGAGTTGAAGAGAAGAAGGAGAAAGCCCAAGCATCTACCATCGCAAAATTATCAGGCTTTTCTAACCTTTTAATATTTTGTACTTAATTTGTATATCTGCTCAAGGGGAGCACTTTATTGTTCAAACACTATCTTTATTATTTGTTTGCTGATTCAATCTGTGGATTGAATTAGTGGAGGTTGGTATACCTCGTTGCAAGCCGGAGTGCTTGTGTTGGGTTAGTTGTGAGCCCTAGAAAAACAACGTGTAGGGTTTTGTGCTGGTAAGCCCGAGTTAAAACCAGCTGGGTTCGTTGTGCACCCGGTAAAACAACAAGTTTGAGTTGTGAGCTTGGAAAACAACTCGGCTGTAATCTAGAGAGATTATAGTGTGGACCCAAGTGAATCTTGGGAGTGGACGTAGGTGCTGGTTGCGCCGAACCACTATAAAATTGCTTTGTGTTTGCCGTGCCTAATTTTCTCTATCTCTATCTCTCTTTATTAACTGCTTGTTCATTGCTTATTAGTTAATCTCACTTGCACATCTTGCTAACTAATCATTTAATTGTCAAAAAGTCTTAAATTTTTAAGAACCCAATTCACCCCCCCCCCTCTTGGGTTGCCATCTGGGCCAACATGAAGCTTGGCCAACCCATATGCATCTAAGAGTAGGTTCAAAACTAATTGTTTCCCAAAACAATTCTTAGTGTTCAGTTTTGCCCTATGTACCTCTTCAGCAGGCATGGAGTGCCTCCACTGAAAGTTCTGGTTAGGTCCAACCATTAAATGATATAATCAGTGTAACCTATCAATAGACAACCAAGCCCGAGTGAAGCTCGGCTCACCTGACTGTCTATTTAATAGTTACGCTGACTTATCATATAATAAATGATAATTTCGATGGTTGACAAGCACCGGGCATGGAGTGCCTCCAATGATTATCAAGACATCGGACTCATTATCACCCACCTTAATTGGAGGCTATGATCTAGTTATCATATAACTATTTCATTTTAAGGACCTAATAATTTTAGGGGATTTTATAATTTGAAGACAAATTGACTAATCAAGTTCTCCTACTGAATGTATGAAATAAGTAGAATGAAACAAGATTAAGTCAGGTTAAGTGGCACCTAAATCAGTCAGACTGATTTCCTTACAGGCATGGGTCAACCCAAATCAGGTAAATGATCTGAATCATAAATGGTTCACCACATTGACCAGGTGAGTGAGATCAATGGGAGGGATATGCCATTAACTCGTTAAAGACGCATCAATACGAGTAGCTCCCAATTAAAAACCATTCGATCGTTGATCCTATAGCAACTTGCCAACTCACCTTGACATCATATGGTTAACCAATTCTGATTTGACCATCTAAGAGATTCATGCTCAACCACGGAGCCTAATCTACTTCCATTTGGTTTAATCAAAGAGAAGGACATGATCAACTACAACTATTGTTTGATTTAGAGCATTCTTAACCTAATCTAATTAGATTTGTTCAAATACTCTTTTAGTCCAGTTGATTTAAACCTTAGGGCCTAACCCTTTACGGACCCGATTTAGCTAACCCAAAAGATTAAATATATTTTATGTTTACATGTCATATATTTCAATCAAGCATCACATGTATTATGTTACTACTCATAATTCCTATATTTAGATCATATCTAAAGAGATTATGAATTAACATTTAACATTCAAATTAGACTCTCATAAATATTATATGTTTCATAACATAGACATTATGCCATCATATATCATATCTATGTTTTATACTAAATATGCAAATATCATGCTTTTATACAACATCAATATGTATCAAATATAAAATATCTTTTGAGAGTGCGTGTAATCTATGTTTTGATGCATAAGCTCAATTTAAATTATCTTTGGATTGAGCATCAATGATAAAACAATAGCACGACAATATGTCACAGAATACCTCATTGAATGGGTAATTTGGATTTTCAATCCATCTGTGACCATATAGCCTTACGATTAGTTTTAGCCATAATTACACAATTAATAAGAACATTAATTTACATGCAATAAATTAGATCAATAAGAAACCATTGCTCTGATACCATTTGTTGGGAGAGTTAATCCCCGAGGCATGCATATTTTAAAATTTGATAACAATTATCAATGCGAAATTTAAAGATTACATATTAATCTTTCTAACATGCATCAAGATCATATCTTTGCCTTATATTATAAGATCGTTTGATCTAAGTATTGCATATAAATTAAATAATTAATATCATATCTTAATCTTCAAGATGAGAAGTCATACTACTCATCTTGAAGCCTACCTTAAGATTTAAGGATCAAATCACTCACCTTAAGAACAGTAGGTAAATCCTTTGTTCTCTGCAGCCGTTCAATCGTCCGACCTCTAGTATTGTCCACGCGAAGCCCCCGAATGATCGGATTCCCGGGAGTGCTAGCTCGCGGAAAAATAATTTTGCTGATCTTGAATTCTTCCATTTGAATCTTCCTCCAAGATCCACCAAGCTTTTGCTAACACTAAAATCACACCAAAATTTTCTGTTCTAACTCTTAGAACTGTAACACTTGGTTCTAACTGTTTAGAATTGTTGATCTCTTTTGATCTTGTGTTGTGTTATCTGGTGAGGGATGTCCTCTATTTATAGTTTCATATTAGCCAGCATATTGAATTCTAACATTTAGAATTCCGCTATTTTTGTGAAAACCAAAGAGACATATTAAATTCACACACTTATCAATGCAAGAAGAGTTGTATGGAGTGCTCTTCAAAAGAGGCACATTAATTCACACGCTTGTCAATGCACAGAGAGTTGTGTGGAGTGCTCTTCCAAAGAGGCACATTAATTCACATACTTGTCAATGCACGGAGAGTTGTGTGGAGTGCTCTTCCAAAGAGGCACATTAATTCATACACTTGTCAATGCACGGAGAGTTGTGTGGAGTGCTCTTCCAAAGAGGCACCTTTTAGCAAAATTTATTTTCTTGAACTTGGGAATCATTTGAAGAAGACTAAAAGTTATAAATTAAATTCTACATGAGAATTTAATTTCTCATGAGATGAGATTTTAGTTATCTCATCATGCGAGAAAACCTTTTTCACACATGGGGTTTGGATTTTTGGTTTTAAGCTAATTTGAATTTATTGGATTAAACCAATATAGATCATGGTCCTAGCCCAAATCAAATTTGGCTAATCCTGAATCTATTTAAATCCAAATCAAATCTAATTTCAAATCAATATTTGAAATTGATTAGTCCTTCTAGTAGACTTAAACCAAATTGAATCTTATTCACTTGTACTTAATCCAATTGAGATAATTCAATCAATCAAATTGATTAATTAAATAATATACGATTCTCAATCGTTGATCAGCAATTAGATCATCCTAGGAAACTTCTATGCGTGTGACTCTCTAGGTTCGAACCTAAGCCGGTAGCATAGAAATAATTTTTAATACTAATCGATGTGCCCATCTAGCAATGGAACCCGACGTCCGGATAGGTCGAAGAGTTGCCGAGCAAACTCCAAGAACCCTAAGAAATAGTTACCGTATAATTCATCCTCTTGACCACAAATGCTAAGGATGGCTTAAGAGCCTGTCAACTCTAAACAGCAAATCCATAAAGTGATTTCAATTTTAGTGATCATGTGACTTTCACATGAAGTGCCTTGGCCAAGGTCTTGCTAAATTGAAACACAAGAATTTCTCCTTTTAACGGGATAGGTCAAATTCCATCTTGATCCACAACTGACTACCACAAGTACTTGATTGTACCCAGTAATTTTTTGTAGCTGGATTAGAAATCCAGGTGGTCCGGCACCTAAATACAATGAGTTTCTTATAAGCCACTGGTTGTGATCTTCAGGTCTGAAGGATACTTATACCTATATCTTCTCGGATTAACTCTTGACAGTAGAGTATCCGAAAATGAGTCACGTTCGGTGAAATATACTCCTACACTTTCACCTATATGTTATACCAGTGTCTCTACACTCCTTGGTTAAGAGGACAACCAACAAATATGATATACAACGTCCTATAATTGATAGTACTATGGCCCTGTCATAGTATATCATTTGGTCGCGAACTCTTTTAAGGACCTTCAAAGATAAATCCTCCTTTATCGTGAAGGAAGATCCTGAGGGCTTCATTACTATTAGGAGTTTTAAGAAGATGTTCTTGTAATGAATAAACTGCCAAATAACTTTTATTGATATATCAATTTATATACAATTTACATCAGCACAATCATCAAATGATTGGCTTTAGGATACAATTCCCAACAACCAGACCTAACTACTTGTTAGCCCCATTGACTGATGGGACGTAGCTCACCAACCTCCATTTTTTCCTTCTCTGATGGGACAGGACCCATCAATCGGCCCAAATTCACGCAATCCCCACGAACCCCGCAGACACTCCTTTCTCACGGAACTCCACGTGGTCGTGCAGGTGTCAACCACCTATAAAAGGGTAGGTTCACTCAAGAACCAGGTACAAAAACTCATACACTCGCTACCCTAATACCCAGAGAGGGATTCCCCCTTTCTGAGGACTCATTTTCTCCCCAAGAAGAGCTTGTCTGAGCTCTCCCTCAGCTGTGACCTTGGTTGCTGACTTGAGCGTCGGAGGGTCCCCATTAGAGCACCCCTCCGGTCTTGAGACTTTTTTGCAGTCCATCCGATCAGGCATGGATTCATGGATTAATCAGCTCTCTTCTCTCGACGTTCAAGACCGGTGATCGAGCATCATCAGATTGGCGCGCCAGGTAGGGGGGAGAACGTTGAGGGCACCTGCTTAGTCATCTGTGATACCTAGCGGCGAACTCCTACCCCCTCGTCTTCCTTCATCGAGCCATGGTGGTAACACGTGCTCAAGATGCTTCCATCAGTTGTCCGGTGGGGCTTCCCCGTCGGCTAGGCAGCACGAGGCTAATCCCCCTGTTGTCGATCGTCCCGTCCCTTGTCCGCCACCAGATGCGGTTGCCCTAGCTGCAGAATAGCTGGCAGCTCTCACTTAACAAGTCCAAACTCTCGCCGCCATGGTCCACAGACTTCAGCAGTAGCAGTCTGTAGCCACCCAGCACCAGACCGCTCCCCTGCCAGTTAGCAGTCCGCAGGGGAGGCTCTCCCCAGCGAGAGGCCGGTTGTCATCAGGTTTCCCCTAGGAAGCCTCGCCGTGAGCCCCCCAAGTGGCCATGGTCCCCCGATTATGGCTCGAGCAAGTTCTCTTCGGAGCCGCACCACCAGGAGGAGCCAAAGCGTAAGTCCCACCTTCCGCGTCCTTCTCCTTCTTCTTCTTCATCCTTCGAGCTGTCTCGGAGGGCCCCAACGATCAGCCACCGGTAGAGGAGCGCTTGGATGAGTACAATCGGTGACTAGATGAGCTCGCTAGGAAGATCAACAATTAGCCAAAGGAAGAGTTTGACACCCGTCCTCCCTATACCCATCGAATACTGGAGGAGCCCATCCCCTCTAGATTTCGTTTCCCCCAGATAGATTCGTACGATGGTACGATAGATCCTCTCGACCACCTCGAGAGTTATAAAGCCATGATGCAAGTCCAGGGTGCTACAGATGTTCTTCTTTGCAAGGCTTTCCCTGTCACTCTACAGAAGACTGCTCGCGCTTGGCACTCGCGCCTGCCCCCTCACAGCATCGACTCCTTTCGAGAGCTAGAAAGGACCTTTCTGGCGCATTTGATGCCTGCCGGTGGATCCCGAGGGTTGCAGACAACCTCTTCTCCGTGCGCCAGAAGGAGGGGGAGTCGCTACGTGACTTTGTGTCCCGGTTCAAGACCGCTGCCTTTGAAGTATATCATCTAGATGACGCGGTGGCAATGCTGGCGCTAAAGCGGGGCTCCTCCCATCTCGCTTCACCTTCTCTCTGGACAAGAAGCCCCCGAGTTCCTACTCTGACCTTCTCCTTCGGGTTCAAAAGTACATCGTGCGGATGAGGCCGACCTCATCCACCGGAAATCCTCAAGGAGTTCCGGCCGCAAGCCTGCTCGCCCCGAGCCGAGTGGACCCCCTCGCCATTGGCGGTCCGACCCGCCTCGCTGATCCGATAATAGGCATCGAAGCCCCGTCCCTGATGAGAGCAAGCTCACGCCCCTTCTCGCCCCTCGATCTCACATCCTTATGGAGATCGAGGGCGAACCTTACCTCCAACGCCCTCCTCCTATGAAGAAAGGTCTCCCCACGACAAGACCCATTATTGCCGATTCCATCGGGATTACGGCCACGACACCGATAGCTGCTTCAGCCTGAAGCGTGCCATTGAGGAGCTCATCCAGCGGGGCTACCTCGGCAAGTATGTTCAGAAGGCGCCACAACTACTGTCGGCACTCATGGGGCCCCCGCCCGCTCAGGCCGCTGTCGACAACACCCCCACGGAGCAGACGGTCGGGATGGTGTCTTGGGGAGTGGCTTCCTCATCCAAGCGGCCGCGAGGGGAGGAGACACGGGTAATGTAGTTCTTGGGGGGGGGACCGGTAAATGTTGAGAATGTAAATAATGAAGGCATCACCATCTCTATGACGATCGCCAAGCACCCTGTAAAGAGGATATTAGTTGATAGTGGCAGCTCAGCTGACATCCTTACCTACGACACCTTTGTTCGGATGGGATTGTCCATTGACTCTCTTCAGCCTATGGATTTACTAGGGATTTAGTAAGGGTTGAGGGTGAGATATCCTTGCTTGTGATAGCCGAAACACCGCCACGCCAAAGCATGGTCATCATGAAGTTCTCAGTTGTACGAGTCCCCTTGGCATACAACGCCATCCTCGGGTGCCCAGGTTTAAATCTATTGGATGCGATTATCTCCACCCGGTGCCTACTAGTGCAGTTCCCTACTAGCGAAGGTGTCGAGGAGATGAAGGGTGAGGTTGGCTTAGTCCTGCCCTGCTATCACACAACGTCAAGTCCTTTGGAAGCCGAGTCAATCCCAGAGGTGCCTGACCCTAGGGAGTCCGGCAGGGGGGAGAGCCGGCCGAGCACCTCCTAACCTTTCCCCTCGGGGATGATCCGGCAAAGACCGTGCGTATCGGCGGACTCCTCCCTCCGGAAGACCGTGATCGCCTCCTAACCTTCCTACGGGCTAACTCGGACGTCTTCGCATGGTCAGCGTCTGACATGCCTGGCATCCCTCCAGAGGTGATCACCCATAAGCTCAATATCGATCCAAAATCATCCAATCTGCCAAAGGAAGAGAAGCTTCGCTCCCGAGCGGCAAAAGGCTATCGATGAGGAGGTCAACAAGCTGCTCAGCGCCGGCCATATCCGAGAAGCGCATTACCCTAGCTGGCTGGCTAATGTGTCATGTACGAAAGGCAAACGGGAGTTGAAGAATCTACATCGACTTCACAGACCTCAACAGGGCGTGTCCGAAAGACAATTTTCCCTTGCCAAGGATAGACCAGCTGGTGGATTCCACCTCTGGTCATGAGCTCCTCAGCTTCATGGACACCTTCTCTGGATATAACCAAATAAGGATGGACCCCAGCGACGAAGAGCACACCTCCTTTGTGATAAAAAAAGATATCTATTGCTACAAAGTGATGCCCTTCGGTCTCAAGAACGCGGGGGCAACCTATCAGAGATTGATGAACAAAGTTTTCAGGACCAACTGGGCCGGAACATGGAGGTCTATGTGGACGATATGCTGACAAAAAGCACCTGTGCCTCCAACCACGTCCCTGACCTTGAGAAAACCTTCAACAACCTCTACCGCTTCCAGGTCAAGCTTAATCCCAAGAAGTGTGCCTTTGGGGTCACGGCGGGTAAGTTTCTAGGTTTTATGGTGACTCAACGGAGGATCGAGGCAAACCTAGAGAAGATCAGCGCCATCCTCAACATTAGGCCACCATCCAGCAAGAAGGAAGTGCAACGACTAACGGGAAGGGTGGCGGCTTTAAGTTGTTTCCTCTCCAAATCGGCCGAGAGGTGCTTGCCCTTCTTCAAGGCCCTGCGGAAAGTGAATAGCTTCGAGTGGACAGACAACTGCCAGAAAGCCTTCGACGGACTGAAGGCATTTCTATCTTCTCCGCCGCTCCTATCCAAGCCAAGGGACGGGGAGAGTCTTTTTCTCTACCTCGCTGCCTCTCTCGAGGCTATTAGCTTAGTCTTGGTGCATCTTGACACTGACGGAACCCAGAGGCCCGTTTATTATGTAAGCAAGGTGCTCCACGATGCGGAGGTCAGATACTCCAAGATAGAAAAAACCATCTTTGCCCTGATCATCTTCGCCCGATGTCTCCGCCCGTATTTTCAAGCCCATCCCATTGTGGTGCTCACGGATCAGCCCCTCCAAGCCATCCTGGCCCGCCCGGACACCTCAGGCCGACTTGCCAAGTGGGCTATCAAGCTAGGAGAGTTCGACCTCTCCTTTCAAGCACGGCCGGATTTGAAGTCCCAAGTCCTGGCCGATTTCCTGATCGAATGTACTTGGGTGGATGACGCGATCGAGGAGGTTCCGTGGAGCAGCATGAGCCCAAGCTAAGCAATGATGGAGAGACCTGGATCCTCCATATGGACGGCGCATCAAACTCTTAGGGAAGCGGTGCCGGCCTCATTCTTGCCAAACCGAGTGGAGAGAGAGCAATGTGCCCTGAGGTTTTTATTCAAAGCCACCAATAACCAAGCCGAGTACGAGGCCCTGCTAGCAGGATTGAGGCTAGCTCAAGAGTTCGGAATAAGGCGTCTCAGGGCTTTCACTGACTCGCAACTCGTCTTCGGACAAATCAACGAAGAGTACGAGGCGCGTGACCTGCTATGACTCAATACCTGGGCAAGGTTTGGCTCTTGGTCTCACCGTTAGCTTATTTCAGCATCAGTTACATTCTTCGAAGTGAGAATGCTAAGGCCGACATCCTTTCCCGCCTGGCTACCTCCGCCGATGGCATCGCAAGAGATGCCTACATCGAATACCTAGAAAGGCCCAGCATAAAGATGGCGAGAAGTCCTCTCGCTCACCCAAGAGCCAACGTGGATGGATGCCTACATCCGCTATGTCACTGACGGCACCCTCCCCGACGATCGCAACGAAGCCAGGCTGCTCAAGTGGAGGGCTTCCAAATTCGTCCTCCTAGACGGACGTCTATACAGGAGGTTGTTCTCTTACCCCCTGCTCAAATGCGTAGGACCCATCGACGCCGACTACATCCTTAGAGAAATCCATGAAGGCATCTACGAAAATCACCTGGGGGGCAGGTCCCTGGCCCAGAAGGCCCTCTATCAGGGATATTTCTGGCTTACCATGAGGGAGGACGATGCCAAACTAGTTCAGAAGTGTGATGGTTGCCAGCGCCACGCACACATCCAGTCAGCCGTCTACCCGCTAAGCCCGCTTTCGGCTCTTGGCCCTTCGCTCAGTGGGGAATGGACATCCTTGGACCATTCCCCCCAGCTTCAGGATAGTGGAGATTCTTGTTAGTAGCCATCGACTACTTCACCAAGTGGGTCGAGTCGAGGCACTGGCTAAGATCACCGAGAGTAAAGTCAAAGCCTTCTTCTGAAGTCGATCATATGCCGCTTTGGCCACCTCACACTCTCATCACGGACAACGGCCGCCAGTCAACAATGATGCATTCAAGGCTTTCTGCGGTGAGCTAGGTATTCGCCATCGATTCACCTCTGTCGGCCACCCCCAGACCAACGGAGAGGCCGAGGTCATGAACCACACCATTCTCAGAGGGCTCAGGACTCGGCTAGACGGATCCAAGGGTCGATGGGTGGAGGAGCTCCCCAGTGTGATATGGGCTTACCATACGACCCCCAGAGCCCCGACGGGTGAGACTCCCTTCAGTCTCGTCTTCGGATCCGAAGCTCTCATCCTTGTTGAGATCGGATTGCCCAGTCCGCGTGTGGAGTCCTTCAACGAAGAAAATAATTACACAAAGATACGGGCTAATCTGGACTTCATCGACAAGTGCACGACTGGGCAAGGCTACAAATGGCGACCTTCCGCCAGCGGGCCGCCAAGTACTACAATTCCCGGGTCCGTCTCAAGGTCTTTCGCCATGGAGATCCGGTTTTGAGAAAGGCTGAGATATCCAAGCCTACGGAGGGGGGAAACTGTCCCCCAACTGGGAGGGTCCTTATCGCGTCGCCGAGACACTCCATCAGGGGGCATACAGACTAGAAGAACTCGACAGACGACCCATTCCACGTACCTGAAACGCGGATAACCTCCGCCAATATTATCAATGATGTATCCCCCCAGAGCACGAGTAATAAAAGGGTCCCTTCTAGCGCCACAGCCTACTCTCCCTTGTGTCCAAGGACTAGATCTCAGAAAAGGAGCTCGCGGTGTCACGGCCTATGGGACACCACTCGGCCCCGACACGAAGGTGCCCCCGAGTCGTTAAGACCCTAAAGGCTCGTACCCGGTCGAGTCGCCCCTTGGGCAGCACACAAACCCCGAGGTGTTCTAAAGGAGCTCGCCGGCATCGTGGCCCAAGGGACCACTCGGCCCCGACACGAAGGTTCCCCGAGTCGTTAAGACCCTAAAGGCTCGTACCCGATCGAGTCGCCCCTCGGGCGGCACACAAACCCCGAGATGGTTCTAAAGGAGCTCGTCGGCATCGGCCTACGGGACACCACTCGGCCCTGGCACGGAGGTGCCCCCGAGTCGGTTAAGACCCTAAAGGCTCTGTACCGGTCGAGTCGCCCCTTGGACGGCACACAAACCCCGAGGTGGTTCTAAAGGAGCTCGCGGCATCGCGGCCTACGGGACACCACTCGGCCCCGGCACGGAGGTGCCCCCAAGTCGGTTAAGACCCTAAAGGCTCTGTACCCGATCGAGTCACCCCTCGGGTGGCACACAAACCCCGAGGTGGTTCTAAAGGAGCTCGCCGGCATCGCGGCCCATGGGACACCACTCGGCCCGGCACGGAGGTGCCCCCGAGTCGGTTAAGACCCTAAAGGCTCCATACCAGGTCGAGTCCCCTCGACGGCACACAAACCCCCGAGATGGTTCTAAAGGAGCTCACCGGCATCGCAGCCTACGGGACACCACTCGGCCCCACACGGAGGTGCCCCCGAGTCGGTTAAGACCCTAAAGGCTCCGTACCCGGTCGAGTCGCCCCTTGGGCGGCACACAAACCCCCGAGTGTTCTAAAGGAGCTCACCGCATCGCGGCCCATGGGACACCACTCGGCCCGGCACGGAGGTGCCCCCGAGTCGGTTAAGACCCTAAAGGCTCCGTACCGGTCGAGTCGCCCCTCGGACGGCACACAAACCCCGAGGTGGTTCTAAAGGAGCTCGCCGGCATCGCGGCCTACGGGACACCACTCGGCCCCGGCACGGAGGTGCCCCGAGTCGGTTAAGACCCTAAAGGCTTTGTACCCGGTTGAGTCACCTCTCGGGCATCACACAAACCTGAGATGGTTTTAAAGGAGCTCGGCATCGTGGCCCACGGGACACACTCGGCCCCGGCACGGAGGTACCCGAGTCAATTAAGACCTCAAGTTGGTCTCGGCACTAAGTTGCCCTCAGATGTTCCAAGTCTTTGGAAGAATCGTGTGCGGATGAATCTCCTTCAAACAGCCCGCGACAGCTTAAGGCATCTTAAGCAACCTCCCACGCGGCTGGCATATCTTTCAAAGACGCATCCAAACATTGGCAAATCTAAGACTGCGATCTGGCCACGACATTATCGATGTGCGCAATGCTCAAAAATAGAAAACATCTCAGAAGGAAGGGTCCTCCTCATTAACAGGTAGGGGCCCGCCTTGTCGTTAGTTTAAAATGTTCGACCCAAAGGAAAGAGAAACAAACAAGACAAGGCAAGGCACAAAAGCATTTTCACAAAAAACTCTTCTCCATTAATGCTGGAGGAAGTACAAAATTTGGCCCGAGGCGGTTACAAAAGGAAAAGAGAAAAAGAGAAACAACAACTCTTTAGGGCTCGCTGGGGCCCGGCTCTCCCTCGTCGTCCTCCTCCTCCGCCGACCCCTCGTCAGATTCCCCAGGACGGATCCCCTCGAGCTCGGCGATGTTGATTTTAAGAGCCGCGGACACCTTAGTTTTGCACATGTCGAAGCCCTTAACATAGGCATCGAGGCTGGCCTTGAGGACCTCCTTCTGAATTCCGGCGAGGACTTGTAGCTGGTTATGGCCTGTCCCGCCCCGGCCTCAGCCTGCTACGCCCTGGCATCGGCCTCCTGGGCTTGCATCTTAGCCCGTTGTGCCCTAGCCTCAGCCTCCTTGGCTCACGCCTTAGCCTCCTTGGCCCGCGCCTCGGCCTCCCAGGCTCGGCTCTCGGCCTCCTTGGCACGGTACTGGCCTCGTCGGCATAGGCCACCACCCCCCTTCTCCTGGCTCGCCTCGGCCGCCGCCCTTTCTGTGGCGACGACTCTCTGTGCGGCAGTGAGTGCCTCTTCCGTGCCGCCTTGGCCTCCCTCTTGGCGTTCTGGAGCTGGCAAACCAGTCCCTTATTCCGCTCTGCGCGGCCTTCAGTCTGTCCGAGACCAGCTCCAATTTGGCCTCGGCCGCGGATGCCCGGCCACTTTCAGCTTCGGCCCAACATTCCGCCTCCCTCATTCGGCCACCTAGGTTCTCCTCCCGGCCTTGGCCTCCTGATGAAGTCGAGCAAGGCTCTGGGACTGCACCGTGCTCTCCTTCTTATATTTCTTGGCCCACGCTATGGCCTTCATGAGCACATCCGAGGAATGAGACAGCGCTTCGTGAAGGGCGATCGCACCATTGGCCATCTGCAGCAGGAGAGTGTGTTAATCGCAAGAAAAAATAAGACATCACAAAGCATATTCATAGATGAAGAAAACTCAGAAGGTTACCTGGATGACGGAGACCATCACCATGTCCAAAATCGCGGAGTGGCTCTGTCCCCGCATTTCTTCATCGGACTCGGCAGTCCGAATCCTTGACAAAAGACGGGCGGCTTGCCCGGCGTCCGCCATCGAATTGAGCCTGGGCGTCGGCCGCGCTGGCCCCTCCTGCGGACCTTCAGCCCGAGGGCGAGTCGGGCGGCATGCTGATCGTTGGGATGAGCCCTCCGGCCCATCCCTCTGCTTCCTGGTCGCGTCCATCCCAGCCTTGGACCCCCTGGCGACTAACTCCCCCTCTCGGCAGTTGGGGGAGCACTCTCCGTCTCTGGCTCCGCAGTAGCCGGAGGGTTGACAGCAACTGTAACCTGCCCCATCTCGGGCGCATCAGCGGCGACAGGGGCTTCCTCTTCAAGATCTACGACCACCATAGCTGTTTTAGTGGTGACCGAGATCTCTCCTTCCTCTACCTCGGTCCCGGCCAGCCCCGGGACCACTTCTCCAGCCGCATTTCCATGGCCGCTCCTCCACAGGCGTTGGAGCTTTGGGGGCTTCGGTGGCCCAAGCCGGCTCGGCCTGCTCTCTCCTTCGAGCCATCTTCACCGGCCTAGCCGACTCTCCAGCCGCCAGCCTCTTTTGCTTCAGGGCGGCTTCGAACGCGCCGCGGAAAACTTCATCGCTGCGCCCAAAAACGATGAATGTTAGCAACAACATACAGTAAGCTTTCGGTCGAGACAGAAGGAATCGGACATCGTGCTCACGACCGCCGGGGCCAACTCGGCCTCAAACAGGTTCTCCTCGGACAGGAGTTCCTTGTAGCCAGGTATTTGGCAGGAGGACAACTGGGTAAAGAGTTCCCTGTCTCTCTCTCCCACGGTGGCATTATCGTTGGAGCTGGTGTCTGGCTCCCTCCAATCAGTCCTCACCCCCTCGACATGGGCAAAAAGAAATCGGGGCTTCCATCCCCTAATCTTAGATGGGAGACCTAGGGGGAAGGCTCTACCAGGCCTAGCGCTGAATGCCCACCAGGCCCCCTCACCTTGGCGGCGAAGCTTATAGAAAGCTCAAAACAGTGACAGCCCTGGACGGGCCTCCTGGAAGTAGCAAAGAATAACAAAAGTGCAGATGATCCGAATCGAGTTCGAGTCAACTGCGCCGACACTAATATATACCTATCTAAAAGGTTCAAGAAAAAGGGATGAAAAGGAAGGTACAGCCCGCACCGAAAAAATTCCTCGTATAGAGCGACCGACCGGGGTGGACGGAAGTCACTCTATCTTCGGGCCCGATGCGGACAGCGGATGAAACTGGGAATTTGGTACCTAGCCCTGATGGCCTCTACGTCCTCAGGGTCATGGTTGAAGCCACTCCCGCCGGACCTGTTGGATCAAGGCTCACCGCCAAGGGTGGAGCCGGGCGGTGGGAGGACACAGGAACCGCCCTAAGGGGGGAGGTTGAGGTAGACGGAGGTTCGTTCGCTAATGGTCGATCGCGAATGATAATTCCGCCCACTGGCCGAGGCGCCTGATGGGCTAAGGAGGTTTGGTCTTCGCTATCGGAATGGGAAGACTCTACTACATGCCTCTTACCCTCCCTAACAGCACGACGGTCCATGGTGAGACAAAGGATGAAACTAACCTGA
Source organism: Calamus simplicifolius (assembly GCA_900491605.1). Lineage (NCBI taxonomy): Eukaryota > Viridiplantae > Streptophyta > Magnoliopsida > Arecales > Arecaceae > Calamus > Calamus simplicifolius. Next base: position 715,214 of record UESW01004542.1, on the reverse strand, counting down.
GAATCGAAAGGAACTCGAAGGCAGAAGGACTCAGGTTGCAGAGGAACTCAGAGAAGAGAAAGCTGAAAGAAAGCGTTAGCAGCGTAAAAGCTTTCCCCGAGGCATTGGGGCACTTTTATAGCCCCATTTCCGAACAGCGATAATCGGGGCCCCGCCACGTGGTGCTCTTCTATTGCGTCGCGGGCTATCCACCGGAAATCTCGCCTGCACCCGAGACGTGCCGCCTTGATTTGTCCCGAGGAGCATGATCCCGACTAATCGTAGGGCATAGAAAATGGAGAAACAATGATAACCCTTACCTTTTTCCCATCCCTCGATGGGCTTCCTCCTCGAGGCATCCGACGCCAACGTTAGCCCCACCTACCGCATGATTATAGAAGATTTCCGAAGCGACACTACCTCGGGACGATGCGCCAGCTCACCAAGCTATTGAAAGCGCACTAAAGGGAAATCATTTTTTGAATTTTCGCGCCCCTTTCGCCCAAAGGACAGCAGGCACATGGCCTTCGTGCTCAGGGATGGGGGGTATCTGATGTGGCTGATGTAGCCACGAAGGCAATCATGGCAAAATCAAAAGTTTAAGGCGGCCCTGGCACCTCCAAGTTGGCCAAATCGGCCCCGCTCGGCCCCGACACCTCCAAGTCGGCCGAGTTGGCCCCGACTTTCCCAAGTCGGCCCCGCTCGGCCCTGGCGCCTCCAAGTCGACCGAGTCGGCCCCAACTTTCCCAAGTCGGCCCCGCTCGGCCCCGGCGCCTCCAAGTCGGTCGAATCGGCCCCGCTCGGTCCCGACACCTCCAGGTCGACCGAGTCGGCCCTGACTTTCCCAAGTCGGCCCCGCTCGGTCTCGACATCTCCAAGTCGGCCAAGTCGGCCCCGACTTTCCCTGGTCGGTCCCGCTTGGCCCCGACATCTCCAAGTCGACCAAGTCAGCCCTGACCATCCTTGGTCGGCCCTGCTCGGCCCCGACATCTCCTAGTCAGCTGAGTCGGCCCCGACCATCCCTGGTCGGCGCCGCTCGGCCCTAGCATCTCCAAGTCTGCCGAGTCGGCACCGACCATCCCTGGTCGGCCCCAACATCACCAAGCTGGCCGAGTCGGCCTCGACCCTTCCTGGTAGGCCCTGCTCGGCTGCGGCACCTCCAAGTCGGCCAAGTCGGCCCCGACTTTCCCAAGTCGGCCGTGCTCGGCCCTGGCACCTCCAAGCCGACCGAGTTGGCCCCGACCCTCCCTGGTCGGCCCCGCTCGGCTGCGGCACCTCCAAGTCGGCCATGTCGGCTCTGACTTTCCCAAGTCGGCCCCGCTCGTCCCCAGCACCTCCAAGCCGGCCAAGTCGGCCCCAACGTTCCCAAGTCGGGCCCGCTCGGTCCGGGCATCTCCAGGTCGGCCGAGTCAGCCCCGACCATCCCTGGTCGGCCCCGCCCCGACATCTCCAGGTCGGCTGAGTCGGCCCTGACCATCCCTGGTCGGCCCCGCTCGGCCTTGGCGCCCTCAGGAGAGTCAAGGCGGTCCCAACTTTCCCAAGTTGGCCCCAGGACGGTCCTAGCAGTTCAAGCTGCCATCTTTCTAGCCCGCACCGTCTGACATCGCCAGGCCCAACTACCCACTGGCCATGCCTCCGATGGGATCAGACCTAACTACATGTTAGCCCTACTGACTGATGGGACGTAGCTCACTAACCGCCATTTTTCCCCTCTCCGATGGGATAGGATCCACCAACCGGCCCAGATTCACGCAACCCCCACGAACCCTGCGGACACTCCTTTCTCACGGAACTCCACGTGGTCGTGCAGGTGTCAACCACCTATAAAAGGGTAGGTCCACTCAAGAATCAGGTACGAAAACTCATACACTCACTACCCTAATACCCAGAGAGGGATTCCCCCTTTATGAGGACTCATTTTCTCCCCAAGAAGAGCTCGTCTGAGCTCTCCCTCAGCTATGACCTCGGTTGCTAACTTGAGCATCGGAGGGTCCCCATCGGAGCATCCCTCTGGTCTTGGGACTTTTTTGCAGGCCATCCGATCAGGCATGGATTCATGAATTAATCAGCTCTCTTCTCTCGACGTTCAAGACCGGGATCGAGCGTCATTACTAAATATGAGTTTCAGCTCACTTCACCACCAATGAAGGAGCATTCTTTTCTCATACTAAATTACAAGGCCACGTCTCCCAAGGCTATCTTAACATGGATGAAGAGGTTCCATGGTATCAACTCGTCTACACTAGATGCTATCTAATCGAAGAAGGATGTCTGGCTGTTGATGGATGAAACTTTATTGATACTTCTATTTCACAAACAAAGCTTTATGCAGCTTAAACGGGCATAATATATGCTACTGGCATTCTTGATGCTCGATGACTATATATTGATGATGATTCTGCTATAGTCATTGACTGAATCAGATCGAATGCTGAGGATCGATCTCCAATCAATTCTTTTATTCATGACATCAGATCAGTTCTTCAGTGGTTGATGAGGTTTACTGTCGTCATGTTTATAGAAAAGCCAACTTTGCTGCTGACTGAATGGCTTTCTTCGTTGCCCATCATACGAAAATCTGGTTTTGGACAAGTGGAGACTTTTATCCTTCAGTTTTATGTTTGATATTACTTTTTGATATTATGGGTTTGACTCATATTCGAATGGTATGATAGTTCAGATTATTCAAAAAAAAATAAATAAATAAATAAAAGGAGGAGGAGGATATACTTCAGTGTTTTTTTTTTAAAAAAAAAAGTTAGATATTTCCCTGCGGTTACTATTGGGTATTTGTTTTTAAATCTTTTTGTTTGCTGGTTGAACTTTCATTCCTTGAAATATTAAAGCCTTTTTATAAAGATTTTGTTAAACACTGGCATAAAAATTATTGATACTATGTTTCGGCCTTATATCAAATACACATGGTTCATCTAAAACTTTTATTATATATTTTTCAATCTTATATTATAATTTTTTTATTAATATATCACATAGAAAGCGTCTAACATTATTAGTTTTGAAAAAAAAATTAAAAGTGTTGGTTGAAAATATAAGCCGAGAGTGTTTGACTTCGAATATACATTTTGATACATTAAATTATATTATATTATTTTACAATAAAAATTATATTCATATCTATAATGCATTAATGCTTTTATTAATAAAAATATATTTATATTAAAGACATTAAATATTTTATTAACTTTTTGTGTTAAAAAATATTTGAATCAAACCTTTGTTTGATTTAAATATTATAAATTTGCTTCGCTTTTTTCTAATTTATATAGATATGGTCATTCAACTTGATTTAAATATTAAAGTTTACCTTTAAGTTCGATAAAACAATAGCATTAGTTTGGAGACCTATATATATATATATATATATATATATATATAGAAATTATTAATTACTAAGGATAAGTTTTTGATAATTTTTTAGAAATAATTAGAAAGTTTCAGTAGTTTGCAAAACTAAGTGAAAGTTTTAAAAAATTTTAAGCAGTTTTCATATGTGGCAATAGCTTGAACACTATAAATGACTGATGCATGGTATCTTCAATCAGATTCAAATAAGATTTAATTTAGAAATACCTTAAAAGTACCTGTAACTTATTTTACAAGTAGTCGTAATTTATTTAGAAGTAGCCTTTGCATTTTAGATTCTTCTTATCTATTCTATTCTCTCTCTTATCACGCTTATTGCACCATTCTCTTATGCCAAGAAGAAATGAAAATCAAATCAATTTACTTGCCTGGTTGTCCGATTCATTTGTGAAGATTCCTTTGATATGCTCCAAATTGAATTTGCTCAATTATTTGACCAATAGAAATAAAAATTTTCAAGGAGTTTAAAAAGTATATTTTATGTTTTTTTTTGGAATAATTTTCTATACCCCTCTAAGATTTTGTTGGATGGACGTAATAGAAAGTTTATGATAATAAAAATTTATATAAATTATTCTTTACTAGTAAAGGAGAAAAGAAAAACCATCTGAAAATCATTAGGAGTTCATTTTTGTATAATCTGAATTAAGAAATAAGAAATAATCCTATTAGAGATTCAATTGTACCAAGATCAAATGTAAATTTTCAATATTAAGTATAATTAGTTAAATTACAAGATCCATCTGATCCGAAACAAAAGAAAAATATTTTAGGTTTTAAGGTTGTATTTAAAATAGGGGATAAGAAGGATATCCTCCGAATATTTTCTCTTGTCTCTAAAAGAGATAACTCTGAAAAAATTTAACCAGATAAAATAATTCATGCTTAATCATGAGTTACCCCTGAATTTATTCCGTAAGATCCCATAAATAGTTGATTATCTATCCTTAAGAGCATATTTGCCAATAATAATGTTCTTTCCGCTTGTTCTTTCCATACGAGAGGCCCTTGTCCCGATCTCACGATCTCTTGCTCCTGTCTCCAGCTTCAGATCTCCTGAGGCAACGCCGCCCACTCCACCACCTAGGTCGTTTTCTTTCCGCTTGTTCCTCCCATCCGAGAGGCCCTTGTCCCGATCGCGATCTCTTGCTCCCGTCTCCCGCTTCAGATCTCTTGAGGCAACGCCGCCCACTCCACCACCTCCTCCCCCTCTCCGAGCCTAAGACCCTCGCCAGCCGCTCGGGGCCCTATGCATCCTTCCCTCCCCCCCTCCCCCTCGACAATGCCACCGCTTGCGATGGGGCCGCCCCCTTCCGCCACCTCATCTCCCTCCGCCTCGCCAACTGCTCCCTGAATGTCGAACTCTCCCTCACCACCCTCAGCGTTGTCTCGACCCTCCGCTCCCTCACCATCTCCCGCACCAACATTTCTAGCGGCCTCCCCCACCACTGGCATGCTGTCGACATTGTCCATCTCAATCTCTCCTTCAACTCCCTCAAAGGCTCCATCCCCAGCACCATCTCCGTCCTCGGCTACCTCGATCAATCTCAGCTCCAATGCCCTCACCGAAACCCTCCCCGACTCGATTGGCGATATGGTCTTCCTCAATACCACTTTTTCTCAGAACTCCCTTTCCGGCCCAATTCCGAGCTCAATCTCTCAGCTTTCGAACCTCACCCACCTCGTTCTCACCCACCTCGATCTGAGCTCAAACCAGTTCAGTTGCAGCATCCTGAGGTTCTTATCAGAGATGAAGGACAATGCCACTTCCATTAAAAGGCTGAAGGTCTTCAAAGTGGGTGGTAACAATAATCTCTGCTACAACCACACTCTGCTTTCATGTCAGATGAAGCTCGGGATCACGCCTTGCGACAAATACGGGCAACCGGTATCGCCACCACCTAACAAGTCCTCGAGGTTGGACCCCGACTCCTCTGACGACGATGGCAAAGATGGTGACAACAAGAGCGAAAGGAAGAGTAACGAAGGCCACCATGGGTCGAGCATGCTTGTTCTTGGGGCGGCGATGATTGCTCGTTGGGGTTGTCACCGGCATTGGAGATGCAGCATTTGGACTTCATCGAGGCACCGTATGATGAATAGGGGAGCTTCGTTCTGTCACCCAGACCGTTTGATTCAGGTTGATCTAAACCATTTGATCTAAGATCAAACGGTCCAAATCAATTATTGAATTATAATTTGTAAGAATAGTTTATGATTTAATTAAAAATTTTGTGGGATATCCCAGCCTATCCCTCTAATCAAATACAATCAGAGGGGATAAGTCATGGGATATCCCTAGGGATATTCTCTGGATAAACTTTATCCTGTATACTTATTCAGAAATAATATTTTTTGTATCAAATACTACGTAAGTCATAGTTTCTTTGACCTTCGTTCATAGTTTGGTCATAAGTGTGCACCTCTTGATAAAGAGGCCGAATAAAGCATGGAACTATCCTCTTTACGAGTAATTACGTTAGAGATAAGAATTTGTATGCTCTTGTAACTTTTATTCCTTATTTTTACACCACAACTTTCTTCTTAGAAAGTTAAAAGAGTCTGAACTGCTTTTCTTTATGTCATGTACATAAATTTCATTTATTGAAATTAGAAATATATATAGAGAGCACAAATGGAGTTCGGGTCAGAAAATTATCTATGTTTATTTTTTAATGCCATATATATCAATAAATTAAAATTTTTCATCAATTGAATTTAAGTAAGTAAATAAAATAAAATTAAATATTTTTTACTTTTGAAATTTAAGATTAAAGCTTATAACAAATTTATTCGTAGCATTTATTTCATGACGATCATTGATCAAGATCCTATTAAGGGTTTTATTTATTTAGATTTTATCACCATTAATTTTTTAAAAAATCCATCAATTTTAATATAAATTAATTAAAAATTTTAAAAGATTTAATAATACTTCTCTTGTGAATACTCAACTCAACTCATCTAAGCCTTTTTCCAACTACATGGGGTCGACTACATGAATATGCTTCCTTCACTCTGCTCTATTTGGAACTAAGTTGACAGTTACAAATAGTTATATCTTTTTTAATTATTTCTGTCAATGTTAGTTTAGGCCTACCTCTATCTCTATCCTTACCATGCATTGTTAAAAGTTCACTCTTTCTAACTAGAGCATCTAAAGGTCTACGTTGTATAAATCCAAACCATCGCAATCGATTTTTTCTCATTTTATCTTCAATTATAGTTATTTCTATCATTTCTCTTATATATTTATTCTATTTCCATATTTTAAAGTTTTACCACATATCCATCTCAACATATGCATTTTTGTTATACTTAATTTATTCCAATGTTATTTCAATATTGCCCAACACTCTGTTCCATATAGCATAGCTAGCCTAATAGCAATTTTATAAATTTTTTCTTTTAATTTTAATGGGATGCGCCGATCATATAATACTTCTGAAGCACTCCTCCACTTAATCCATTATGCTTTAACTATATAATTTATATCTTTACCTATTTCACCTTCTTGCTCGATAATTGATCCCAAATACCTAAATTTGTTACTCCTTGATATCTCTTGGCTTGCAATCTCCGACGTTTCTTCATTTGTATTTCTACTCCCACTAAAATTATATTTCATGTATTCAGTTTTAGTTCTACTAATCTTAAAACCTTTAGATTCTAAAACCTTTCTCCAAATCTTCATCTTAGCATTTACTCCAGATTTAGCTTCATCAATTAACACTATATTATCTGCAAATAATATACACTGTATGATATCATTTTGAATATGTTTGGTTAATTCATTCATAACTAATACAAAAAATATGAACTTAAGGCAGATCATTGATGTAAACATACAGTAATTGAAAATTTACTAGTTTATTGTATTGTTATTTTAACAATAGTTATTGCTCCATCATACATATCTTTTATCAATTCTATGTGCCTTTTGGTAACCCTTTTTTTCTCTAAAACCCACCATATTATTTCTCTAGGTATTCTATCATATACTTTCTCTAAATCAATAAAGACCATATCAAGGTCTTTTTTCTTTTCCCTATATTTCTCCATCAATCTTCTTAATAAATAAATAGCTTTCATGGTTGATCTTCCAAGCATAAATCCAAATTGATTATTTGACACTAAAGTTTTAACTCTTATTTGATTTTCTATTACTATTTTCCATAATTTCATTGTATGACTCATTAGCTTAATCCCTCTATAATTTCCATAGTTTTGAATATCTTTTTTATTTTTGTATATGGATATTAATATACTTTTTCTCTAATCATCAGATATTCTTTTAGTTACTACAATCATGTTAAATAAATTAGTTAACTATATAACTCCAATTTTTTCTAAGCCTTTCCAAACCTCAATAGGGATTGCATTTGGTCTTAATGCCTTTGTATTTTTTATTTTACTCAAAACCTTATAACCTCAAGCATGCTAAATCGATGAAATTTTTTTTTATTCATTTGTTACTCCTAAGTTATCACATCCTTTTATCCTTAAATTTACTAAATTATTTTTATTTAATAATTTTTTAAAATAACTTTTTCATCATTCTTTTTGATAAGGATATACAATCAAGTTGAGAAAGTCAAGGAAGGAAATCAAGGGATTTTTACATAAGGATATACAATCAAGTTGAGAAAGTCAAGGGAGGAAATCAAGGGATTTTCATGTTTGAATTATTTGGCAGTTACTTTGATAAGAATATACAATCAAGTTGAGAAAGTCAAGGGAGAAAATCAAGGGATTTTAATGTCGGTTACTCAGTTTAATTTGTTTCTTCTTTTCTTAGTAGTTTCCTTCTTTTGTGCTCATATAATCTGTATATATACTGCTCATATCAAGAAGAATAATGAGATATATATTTCTTTATCCTATTATCTCCTTCATGGTTTCAGAGCAGCACAACAGAAGCATGATGGGCCCATAACCCCTAATTCCTATGGCTAATGAGAATATCCAAGTCATCATTTCCAATGCCCAAGAACCTACAAAACCGCTAACCATGATTACTATCCATAACTCCATTAAACTCACACCTACCAACTATCTTTCTTGGAAGACCCAAGTGGAAGCCATTCTTATAGGCTATGATTTACAAAAATTCATTGATGTAGGGAGAAACAATCTCCGAGGCATGCATGTTTTAAAAAATTGATAACAATTATTAATGCGGAAATTTAAAGATTACATACTAATCTATCTAACATGCATCAAGATCATATCTTTGCCTTGTATATAGGATCAATTGATCCAAAATATGCATATAAATAAAACTATCAAGATCATGTCTTGATCTTCAAGGCAAGAAGTCATACTTCTTATCTTGAAGCATGCCTTAAGATCTAGGGATCATATCACTTACCTTAAAGGCAATTGGTAAATCTTTTTATGCTTTGTAGCCGTTCAATCGTCCGGCCTCTAGTATCGTCCACGCAAAACCCCGAATGATCGGATTCCTGGGAGTGCTAGCTCGCGGAAAACGACTTTGCTGATCTTGAATCCTCCCACTTGAATTCTTCTTCTAGGATCCTCCACACTTCCGTTAGCACCAGAATCACCAGAATTTTCTATTCTAATTCTTTAGAAAATCAATTCACGACATATCGTGTGTTGTTTTTTTATTCTGCGTAATCTGGTGAGGGATGTCATCTATTTATAGTCTCTTTTTAGCCAGCCCATTAAATTCTAACATTTAGAATTCCGCCGCTTGGCGAAAACCAAAGAGACGCCGAACTGTAGTGCTTGGTTAATTCCGACGTTCGGTAAAAAACCAAAGAGTCGTCGAACCGTAGCGCTTAGTTAATTCCGACGTTCGGTAAAAACCAAAGAGTCGTCGAACCGTAGCGCTTGGTTAATTCCGACGTTAGGTAAAAACCAAAGAGTCGCATTTATTCCATATAAATTCTAACACTTTAGAATTCCCACTGAATTGTTTGGAGAAGATTAATGCAAGACATTAAATTCTATATATGAATTTAATCTCTCAGAGAGGTTTGGGTTTAGTTTTTGGTTTAAGCTAATCTGAATTTATTGGACTGAACCCATATAGATCATGGTCCTAGCCCAAATCAAATTTGGCTAGTCCTGAATCTATTTAAATCCAAATTAAGTCTAATTTAAATCAATATTTGAAATTGACTAGTCCTTCTAATAGACTTAAACCAAATTGAATCTTATTCAATTATACTTAACCCAATTGAGATAATTCAATCAATCAAATTGATTAATTAAATCATATACGATTCTCAATCGTTGATTAGCAAACAGATCATCCTAGGAAACTTCTATGCGTGTGACTCTCTAGGTTTGAACCTAAGCCGGTAGCATAGAAACAACTTTCTATACTAATCGATGTGCCCATCTAGTAATGGAACCCGATGTCCGGATAGGTCGAAGAGTTGCCGAGCAAACTCCAAGAACCCTAAGAAACAGTTACCGTATAATTCATCCTCTTGACCACAAATGCTAAGGATGACTTAAGAGCCTGTCAACTCTAAATAGCAAATCCATAAAGTGATTTCAATTTTAGTGATCATGTGACTTTCACATGAAGTGCCTTGGCCAAGGCTTGCTAAATTGAAACACAAGCATTTCTCCTTTTAACGGGATAGATCAAATTCCATCTTGATCCACAACTGACTACCACAAGTACTTGACTGCACCCAGTAACCTTTCGTAGCTGGATTAGAAATCCAGGTGGTCCGGCACCTATGTACAATGAGTTGCTTGTAAGCCACTGATTGTGATCTTCAGGTCTGAAGGATACTTATACCTATATCTTCTCAGATTAACTCTTGACAGTAGAGTATTCGGAAATGAGTCACGTTCAGTGAAATGTACTCCTACACTTTCACCTGTATGTCATACCAGTGTCTCTACACTCCTTGCTTAAGAGGACAACCAATAAATATGATATACAACGTCCTATAATTGATAGTACTATGGCACTGTCATAGTATATCATTTGGTCGCGAACTCTTTTAAGGACCTTCAAAGATAAATCCTCCTTTATCGTGAAGGAAGATCCTAAGGGCTTCATTACAATCAGGAGTATTAAGAAGATGTTCTTGTAATGAATAAACTGCCAAATAACTTTTATTAATATATTAATTTATATACAATTTACATTAGCACAATCATCAAATGATTGGCTTTAGGATACAATTCCCAACAATTGATGGGTCTCACCCTGCTCCTCCACCCACCATCACCACCAACAATATTATTTCTATTAACCATGCATACCAGACATGGCTATGTCAAGACAAACTACTATTTGGAGCACTAGTCAGCACTCTTTCAACCTCTCTAGTTCCTCTCATCACCCAATCTAAAACCTCCTATAAAGTCTGGCAAGTCCTTGCTAACACCTATGCTCGTCCATTCCTTGGTCATTGCCAATGGTGCAGTACTCAAGGTCATGTAGTCTCTCGCTGTCCTTTCTTCCGACAATAGTTTCCACATGCGCATCCACCTCCTCGTCCTAGCACCTCATCACAATATCGACCATCGTCTCCAAGGAAAGCTCAAGCGAATGTTGCAACCATCATTCCCTCCAACACTACATGGCTACTTGACAGTGGTGCCTCACATCATGTCACAACTAATCTCAACAATCTTAACCTTCACAGTCCTTATGATGGTACAGATGAAATTATGATCGGCGATGGCTTTGGACTCCCCATATCCCACACTGGTTCCACCTCTCTTTCCACTCCCTCTCACTCCTTTACCCTATCTAATGTTTTATGTATTCCCATCATGAAACACAATCTTATTTCTATTTCTCAATTTTGCAAGTCCAACAATACTTCCATTGAGTTCTTACCCTCTTCTTTTCATGTGAAGGATCTTCGCACGGGGGCAATCCTTGTGCAGGGTCGGACTAAGGATGGTGTATATGAATGGCCGCTCTCCACCACTCAGTCACCTTTAATTGCCTTTTCCAGTGTCAAGACCACTTTGTCCGAGTGGCATCATAGGCTAGGTCATCCTTCTTTGTCAATCTTCAAAAATATTATATCTTCGTTTAATTTAGATATCTCTCGTCCTTTTAATTTCAATTTTAATTGTAATTCATGTCAATACAATAAAAGTCATAAATTACCATTCTCTCCTTCTACTCTCTCCACTTCTTCACCACTCGAAGTTATATTTACTGATATATGGACATCACCAGTCTACTCTGTTAATAACTTCAAATACTATGTTATCTTTGTCGACCATTTTATCAGATATATCTGGCTTTATTCCCTCAAACGCAAATCTAACACGCATGATGTCTTTGTGCGCTTCAAGGCCCTCGTCGAAAAATTCTTTAATCGTCCAATCATAACTCTCTATTCTGACAATGGAAGGGAATATCAAGCTCTCTCTTCATTCTTAACTATCAATGGGGTCTCCTATCTTACTTCTACACCTCACACTCTTGAACATAATGGGTACTCTGAACGTCGTCATCATCACATTGTCAAAACGGGTCTTTCTCTCCTTACCCATGCATCTATGCCTCTATCATATTGGCCTTTTGCCTTTTCTTCTGCTTCTACCTCATCAATTGCCTTCCTACACCAACTTTAAACAACCTTTCACCATATCTTAAACTCTTTGGAACATCTCCCAACTACTCCAAACTTCGAAGTTTTGGATGTCTCTGCTATCCTTGGCTTCGCCCATACACTTCCCACAAACTTGAGTCTCGCTCCAAACCTTGCATCTTTGTCAGGTATTTCCCCACTCAAAGTGCCTATCTCTGTCTTGACACATCCACTGCTCGTCTATACACTTCTCGACATGTTCGCTTTGTTGAGTACATTTTTCCTTTTGCGACTTCTCAAACTTCTCTTCCTTGTGCCACTCCATCCTCCGTTTCTGAGTGGTGCTCTATGACTTTACCAGTCATGGCTACACCATCCTTGAATGCTGGCTCTGCTCCCCCACAGAATCTACCTACACCAGCGCTTGCCAATCATTCTAGTGAAACCGAGCGCGACCTTGCTAGTGACCCACCATCATCGCCTCCTCACAATGAACCTAATCAACCTCCCGACCCCTCAGCCTCGCCTTGTGTTATAGTCACTCGCTCCAAACACAACATCCATAAACCAACTCAAAAGCTTAACCTTACTGCCCAACTCCAACCATCTACCCTTGAACCCACCACTGTTACCTAAGCCCTTAAGGACCCTAAGTGGCACCAAATTATGTCTGAAGAGTTTGATGCTTTAATTCATAATGGGACATGGGAACTAGTGTCATTTCATCACACACAAAATTTGATTGGTTGTAAGTGGATATTTCGCACCAAATATCTACCTAATGGCTCTATTGATAGGTACAAAGCTCGATTGGTTGCTAAAGGCTTTTACCAATGCCCTGGAGTTGACTACTCTGAAACCTTCAGTCCAATCATCAAACCTACCACACTTCGTCTTGTTCTCAGCCTTGCGGTTAGTCAGGGTTGGTTACTTAGACAACTTGATATCAACAATGCCTTCCTTCAGGGAACTCTCACTGAGGATGTATTTATGTTTCAACCTCCAGGCTTCATTGATCATGATCTTCCTCATCATGTATGCAAGCTACGCAAGGCTATTTATGGTCTCAAGCAAGCTCCCCGTGCTTGGTACCATGAGTTGCGCCAATTTCTTCTCCAATCTGGCTTCACCAATTCAGTTGCTGACACCTCCTTATTCATCTTCAACAATCGTTGCACCATTCTTTATCTTCTAGTCTATGTCGACGATATCAACATCACTGGGCATAATGCGAAAGCTATATAGGCCTTCATTCAGCAACTCTTTCAGCGCTTCACTCTCAAGGATCTTGGCTCCCTGACATGCTTCCTTGGAGTGGAAGTTACCTCCCACAATAATGGTCTTTTCCTCAGTCAACGCAAATATATTGCTAATCTCCTTACTAGAACTCACATGACTGAAGCCAAGCCTGCTCCTACACCACTAGCAACCAGCTCGACTCTCACTTTACAATCTGGGACCCCGCTATCTGATCCGACCGCATATCGAACAATTGTTGGGAGTCTCCAATATCTCTCACTCACTCGGCCCGACGTTGCCTATACGGTGAACAAACTCTCTTAGTTTATACAACAACCAAACAGTAACAACTGGAATGCGGTCAAGCGTCTACTGCGGTATCTCTATGGCACCTTAGAGCACGACATCATATTCCGTCAGACCTCCCCACTAGCACTTCATGCCTTTTCAGACGCTGATTGGGCAGGTAACAAAGATGATTTCACCTCTACTAGTGCTTACATAGTCTATATGGGTCACAATCCTATTTCTTGTAGCTCCAAGAAACAGCGTACTGTGGCTTGCTCTTCCACTGAGGCTGAGTACTGATCGGTGGCCTCCACAACTGCTAAAATTTGATGGATTTGCTCTCCTTATAGAACTGGGTGTCACTCTCCCCCAACAACCAGTTATTTATTGTGATAATGTTGGTGCTACAAATCTTTGTTCCAATCCAGTCATCTACAACATGAAACATGTCGCTCTCGACTATCACTTTATTCAAGAACAAGTTCAAAATGGTTTGCTTCGAGTGTCACACATCTCTGCAGCTGATCAACTTGCCGACGCTCTTACCAAACCTCTTGCTCGTTCTTAGTTTGACTCTCTCAAGGTCAAGATTGGACTTGCTCCACGGCTGTCTATCTTGCGGGGGCATGATAAGGATATACAATCAAGTTGAGAAAGTCAAGAGAGGAAATCAAGGAATTTTCACATAACAATCAAGTTGAGAAAGTCAAAGGGAGGAAATTAAGGGATTTTCACGTTTGAATTATTTGGCAGTTACTTTGATAAGGATATACAATCAAGTTGAGAAAGTCAAGGGAGGAAATCAAGGGATTTTAACGCCAGTTACTCAGTTTAATTTGTTTCTTCTTTTCTTAGTAGTTTTCTTCTTTTGTGCTCATATAATCTATATATATACTGCCCATATCAAGAAGAATAATGAGATACATATTTCTTCATCCTATTATCTCCTTCACTTTTATCTCTTCTTCTTTTACTAAGACTCTTTCATCTTCATCCTTAATACATTTAATATAGTCAAGATCTTTTGTTTTCTTTTCTCTTAGTTTTGCTAGTTTATATATAGTCATTTCACTTTCTTTCATATCCGATCTATTATATAAATTTAAGTTTGGCATTACTTACCCCCTTTTTTTTTGCATCCCTATACTTTTAAACTTGATGACAGCTTGAACTTCCTCGTTCCACCACCAAGTTTCTTTCTTACTAGTCCTACTCCTTTTGATTCTCCTAGAACATCTTTTACTGTATTTTTTATGCATTTAGTTACTTTTTTTCATATTAAATTGTGATCACTAATTATATTTATAGTCGTTTCTCTTACTATTTTTTTAAAAAATAATTCTAGTTTTTCTTTTTTCAAATTTCATCATTTAATTTTTGGTTTAATAGTTTTATGTTTTACTCTATATTTTATTTTATCCATATGTCTGCTACCATTACCCTATATTGTAAAGTTAAACTTTCTCATGAATAACTTTATGGTTTTTGTATGTTATTTTATCTATCTTCCTAGTTAAGAAAAAGTCTATTTGACTTTTATATATCATCTTTTAAATGTTTTTAAATATTCACCATTCTTTTTGAAACAAGTGTTTGCTATTATTAGATCATACGCCATTACAAAATCTAATAAGCTCACATCGATTTCATTCCGATCTCCAAATTTATATCCTTCTTATACCATTTCATATCCATCCTTATGTTTACCTACATGTCCATTAAATTCTCTTCCCAAATATATCTTTTCTCTTTGTGGTATTTCTTGCATTACTTCATCTATATCTTTCCAAAATTGTGTCTTAGTTTGTTCTAATCGTACTTGTGGTGCATATGTACTAATTATGTTAATTATATTATTCTCAATTATACGTTTTAGTGATATAATCCGATATCGTTTCTTAGTTACCTTAACAATTATTTCTACTTCATTTCTATTTTTATGTTTTCAAATATAATATAATTTATATCCTGTATTCTAAATCTTTCATCTACCCATTTAGTCTCTTGTAAGCATATTATATTTACTTTTCTTCTAAGAATAGCGTCCACTATAGCTTAATCTGTTAGTGTTTATATGTTCTAAGTTGCTATTCTAAGCTGACTACTATGGATTAACTTTTTTACCCATACTTATCTATAGTGCAGAAATTTTTGCTTACTTATCACCGCACTCGGATGCCAATCCGGTGCTTCTTACTTATTTTTCAAAATATACATGCAATGTGTTTCTTAATGGGAATATTTCAATCATTTATACAGTAGATTCATATTTTAAGAGATCTGACGGAGTTATACTTATGTTGTGAGTATAAATATAAAACAAAAACTTTAAAAATATAAAATTAAAAAATAAGTTTATATTTTCGACACATCTAAAAAAAAAATACTATAAAAAATTTATTAATTATACTAGCACATGGGCATATATCTAATCATGATGGTTCTAAAGATTTTAAAAATGAAAACTGCCAAAAAGTTTTTATTGATCAGGTCAAGAACAATTCTAAAATAAGACCATGCATTCCTTTAATGAAAGGGGTTATTTTGTCTCATACGATGATAAACAAAAGGCCATGATGAACTGGCCACGATGAACTGCGAACCCATGAACAAAGCAGTAAGCCGCTGCCAGCTTGCGAAGGCAGTGACATCGCTTCGTGCTTTTAAAAAAATTGCGAGGAAAACTTATAATAATAACTCCGAGAGATGATTGCCAAATTAATCGGCTGTGAGGCATTCGCATCACCGTCGTTTTGATGTCTTTCGTTGGCCAGCACCCTTAATTACGTGAACACCAGCCTCACACACTTTGAATAATAATCGAACTCCCGGCGAGCTGGAGACCCGGCGAAACTGGTGGCTGATAAAATAACCTCCACCACAGGAAGCCGTCGCTTTCTGATTGGACGGCCCGTGATGCTGGCTACACACCCAGCTGCCAAGTTTGAACGCCGACACTGATCCTCCGATCCGCTCCGAACATCACAACAATCTCTCACCAAGGTAACCGGCCACGTGCCATGATTCTGTTACATCTGTGCAACATCCCGCCATTTAGGCGATGCCACGTGGGCACACGAACCATTATTTTTAAAAATAAATAGTAAAGGTTTTGATCCATGATTTATATTATTTTTCTATAGAACGCAATAAAATTGAATTGGAATATACAGTTATTGTTTTAAGTTTATATTTATTATGTTATTGTCGATAGTATTTAATTTCGAGATTTAACTAGAAAGTAGATGTTTTCTCGCGCAGGGAGAATATCTTTTATGATATTAATAATCATTATTAAGTTTTATTATTAATTAAAATAGTTCAAATTCAATAAATATTATAGCCACGATGTCTTAACGGTATTTATTTTCTACATTATCTTTTCTATAAAATGATAATATAATTTTAGTCATCACTATTTAAGACTAATTGAATTAGAATATACAGTTATCGTTTTAAATCTATAGCTATCAATGTTATTGTCAATAGTATTTATGTTCGATTATTTCAAACTTATCCCTTTCGAACTATGGTGACAACCAGCAATAGGCCGTTACGGCTACTCGCGGACGGACAAGCAAATCCTGTATCGACGGCGGCGGATCCTGTTTCTAATTCGGACGGTCTACATTAAATCTCATGCATGGCTCGGAGCGTGTACCAGAACAAACTTTTCTTATCCGCGAGCGCATGTTACCTCCACAGGTGGCGATGAAGCCATCCACCATCCCAATTTTTGATTTCTAGCGCAGAGGGGCAAAGGCCTTCTCCATCTCTGTCGGCAGACAAGGACAAAAGCAGGGTCCATTTTAAATCGACCACCTCGTCTCCATTATCTCGCTTAGAAAAAGCCATTTCTTGGTAATAATTTTCGGAATCGTTCCTCTATTCGCCAGCCTAAAACCTACCACAGTTCTCGTTTGACTTCCCAAAAGCTAAAATAAATATATTAAATAATATTTATTTAAAAAATAGTTAAAAAAATAAGTAAATTTTTAAAATTATAACTCTATCATCAAAGATAACTTTTCCTAAATTTTTTAAAAAATAAATTCAAAAATAATTTATAATTAAATAAATTATTTTTTAATTAAACTTTTTTTAGACATATTTTTTCTAATTATAATTTCTGAGAATAACATAAATATTCAAGGGATACCCCCTTATCGCCCGTTTCAAACACTATTTTTCCTTTATGATTTTTTTTTTTCTAAGGTTATATAAGCGTAGGCGGTGGCAGTTCCGGGTTCATCGGTGATTCTTGGTCTTCGCTTCGTTGTCCTTGTAGACGTGCGAAGAGCGACACTGCTTGTATCGGTCGCAGCGGCGGAGCTTGGCGGCGGCGGTGGTACGGTGCTGCGGGAGAGGAGAAGAGAAAAGAAGGTGAGAGGAGTGGGGATGGAGAGCACGCTGAAGGAGATCCGAGGGGACGGTCCGTCAGTGCTCGATATGGATCCCAAGTCCACCGTCGGCGGCGGTGTGGAGGACGTCTACGGCGAGGATCGGGCCACCGAGGAGCAGCTCGTCACCCCCTGGACCCTCTCCGTCGCCAGGTCTGACCCGATCTTCGTCGGTAACATAGATTCTTTCTGTTTTGTATTCTTCATGCTTCTCCTGGTTTTCTTTTTTTCGCGGTGGCTTTGTTTGTGTTCACTGAATTTTGTATTGCGTGCTTTTCTCGAATCTTTCGCTGTAATTTTCTTTGGATTCTTTGAATTCGACGGTTTTTTGAATTCTTAATCGTGTTTGATGATCTCTTCAAGGAATTACTATGGGCTTTTGTCTTTTGCTTTTTTGAACCCGATGGCTGAGGTTATTTTGATGGCTCTTGGCGTCTTTTTCTTTTTATTTATTTCTTTCCTTGACTTTGTTTGGATTTTGATGCCAATTGTTTTTTGGTTTAAATGTAGAGGTAGTCTAACTTTTAGTATAAAACTAGTCGAACTTGATCTGATGATATTAATCGGATGAGCCTACTTGGTAATCATATTGTTTGGGTTTGAACTTGGGTGCACTCTATTTGGTGATGTGATTTGTGATTTGCATAGACCGATTAGTAACTCATGATGGAAGATTCGACCTAAATCCAAGTAGTAAATCCATAACCTATTAATTTTTTTTATATATAAATAGACTAAATTCCTTCTTCTTCCTTTATATCTGCAATTTATTTTCTATATAAACATCTATTACAATCTGGTATTCTGATTACAACATAAGATCCTTAAATTCTAATGGGGCATCCATTTTTAGTTGTATTTATTTAATGCTAGTAGTTGAAAGACGTCGGAAGTTGTGAACTTTTGGATTTTCTTCCGATTCCTTTCCTTTCTAATTTTTAGAAACTTCTTATTCCGTCCGGAAATTTACTATTTGTTTTTTAAATAAGTAAAAGAAATGGTGAAGTTGCGTTCTTTGTTGTATTTTTTTTTTTATTCCCTTTTATATCATAAATTGATGATTATTTTCTTCATATTTTAGCAGCTCAACCAGTCGAATGGCGTTTATGTTTCTTTTAAGCCTGTATTGCAAGTGTTTAGGATTAGAACCATTTGTTTAATTACTAATTAATATGCCTTTAAGGCTAAGCCAAGTATTGTAATAGTTATTATTGCTAGTCCAATCTGCAAGTTCTTGATGTTATGTGCATCCTTACTACAAATCTACAGGTCTATAAATTAGAAGTGAAATTTGTGATAAATAGGGATGCAATATTTCTTCTGTTACATATTTGACGAGCCTGCCATGGATGTGCTTTGCTTGGCATCTGATTGACATGAGCTTTCTTTGTTCCTTAGTGGTTACTCTCTCTTGAGGAATCCGCACCACAACAAAGGGCTTGCCTTCACGGAGAAGGAGAGAGATGCCCACTACCTGCGAGGCCTGTTGCCTCCTGTATGCATCACTCAGCAGCTTCAGGTTTGTACGTGTCTGTGCTTAGGGTTTGTTTTATGTTTTAACTGCTTGTGCTGATTAGCTCAGCATATCGTATCCTGCAGGAGAAGAGGGTCATGCACAATCTTCGCCAGTATCAAGTACCTCTGCAGCGATATATGTCACTGATGGATCTTCAAGTATGTCCCTAACAATTGTCGTTCCATTATTTCTTATTGAATTTTTTGGATTATTGGGTTGATGATGTATAATTTAATAATCCTGTGGGAGTTGATATCTATTAAACAGGAAGAAAACGAGAGGTTGTTTTACAAGCTTCTCATAGACAATGTTGAGGAGTTGCTTCCAATTGTTTACACGCCGACGGTTGGTGAGGCTTGCCAAAAGTATGGGGGCATATTTAGGCATCCGCAGGGTCTTTACATCAGTTTGAAGGAGAAGTAAGATCTGGTTTCTTGTGTTTTTGCAAATATTCTGTCATTTGTATTTTGATAAGTTGCTTGCTGTTTTAGGGGGAAGATCCTTGAGGTGTTAAAAAACTGGCCTGCGAGGAGCATTCAGGTTATTGTGGTTACTGATGGTGAGCGCATTTTGGGGCTTGGAGACCTTGGTTGCCAGGTGTTTTTTTTTTTTTAAATCATGCTTTCTGTTTATGATATTAAAAGTTAAAATAACATCCACTTTGGGTTGCTTGCTGATTTAGTGGTGAACTGCTTTACACAGGGAATGGGAATTCCTGTTGGCAAGCTTTCCTTGTATACTGCCCTTGGAGGACTTCGTCCCTCAGCAGTAAGCATTTGGCTACTTGTTATTTTTTCATCTAGTATTTTCATCACCTAATATTTTGATTTTTATTGCCTTTGTTTACTTGGAGAGTGTCAATAATTGATTGTTAACGTGCAGTGCTTACCTATCACAATAGATGTGGGTACAAACAATGAACAGTTGCTGAAGGATGAGTTCTATATAGGTTTGAGACAAAAGAGAGCAACTGGCCAGGTTCATCCAATCTGGAGCAATTGTTTGCATCTTTCTATCATACGTGTTTTCTGACTCAAAATACTGAGACCTTGTCTTCTATTTACTGAATTAGGAATATGCTGACTTGCTGCATGAGTTCATGCGTGCTGTTAAGCAAAACTATGGGGAAAAAGTCCTCATTCAGGTGAGCCACCCTACCAGTAAGGAACCAGGGAGATTTTAATCCTGTTAAAAATTGGATCTGAATTTGCTTTTTTGCCGCTACCTTGATCTTGATGTTCCATACTAAAAATTGTTTGTTCTTTGCAGTTTGAAGACTTTGCCAACCACAATGCATTTGAACTGCTAGCAAAATATCGTACTACTCATCTTGTTTTCAATGATGATATTCAGGTAACTCTCTAGGATAGTGTGCCTTGCTATCATGCAGTTATCATCCCTGCTGTTTCTCTTTGTTGAGCTGATGATCTAGTAAGAGGTTTGGCTTTTGCAGTTGATTGTTATTTCTATTGAAAACTTACCATTTTCTTTAATTATTTATTACAGGGGACAGCTTCTGTTGTCCTTGCTGGGCTTGTTGCAGCTCTGAACTTGGTTGGCGGAACTTTAGCAGAGCACACTTTCTTGTTCCTTGGTGCTGGGGAGGTAATTCTCTTTGCAAGTCATGTATTGTTTTTTCCTTTTTTACATTTTAACTTTCTTCCCATCACTGTCAGCTCACCAGTCCAAATTGTACAGTATTGTCTATTTTTGTCCAATATATTGTGGATTTGTGCTGAGCATTATACTTAACCATTGACCAAGTATTTGGGATATGGAGCACCATTCTAGGATGAGAATTTTTGGTTCCTTGAAGTGTCAAACAGTTGGGAAAGCTTATTGAGGTATTGAACATTATAGAATGAGTTGATGTTCAACAGATCATATTTTGATGCAAGAAAATCACAATGTTAGCACATCAACATTTTATATTAATAGCAAAAAGTTTGAAGGTTAGCAATTCTTCAATTACAAACCTTGTTGACTTTATGCGAGTGTTAATAGTTAATCGTCATTCGTTATGCATGGGTACACCATTGCATACACGAACAACAATAGCAATAACAAAGCTATCTTCACTTTTTTACAAATGACTTCGTTTCTTATTCTATCTTTTCTTGCATTACCACCCCTCCATTTCCATATAATCATTTTGATCACATTTATTTTTTAATATATTATTTTCTAACTGCTCAATATTTCATATTATAAAGTATAAACTGGTCTTATGGCTATCTTATAATTTCTTTTTTTTAACTTAACAGATATTTTATGATTATATAATATTCTAATTGCATTTATCCATTATATTCTACCTACTTTAATCTGATGGACACATTATCCTAATTGATATTAAATATGAGAAATGATTACTTTTAAAAATTTTATGATCTTTAATTTTTTCTCTATGCTTATCTCTATTTTTAATTATACTAAAATCGCATTCATATATTTTGTCTTTGTCCTAATTAATGTAAAGCCTTTATATTCTAATGTATTTCTTTATTATTCCAACTTACAATTAACTTCAACCTTAATTTCATGCACTAGTATTTTATTATCTACAGCTAACATGCATCATGAAATATCATTCTGAATATGTTTAGTAAGCTTATATATGACTAATGTAAAAAAATAAATAATTAAGAGCAGATTTCTAATGTAACCCTATTATAATTAAGAATTCACTGATATTACTATCTAACCATTTCATCATATGTGTTTTTTATTATGTTAACATATCCAACTGATACTTTTTTCTTTTCTAGCATTCATCATATGACATTTTTGATTCTATTATATATTTTCTTTAAATCAATAAAAATCATATAAAAATCTTGTTTCTTTTCTCTATACTTTTTAAATGCCCTTCTAAGGAGAGAATAGTTTTTATAGTTGAATTTCTAAGCATATAATTAAATTGATTCTTTGATGTTTTTTTTAGTACATTTCAACACCTATGCTCAATCATCCTCTTCCAAAATTTCGTGGTATAACTCATAAGTTTAATACTATGATTGCTAGAATAGTTTTAAATATCTACTTGATTCTTATAAATTAGTGCTATAATGTTTTTCCTTCATTTATCAACCATCTTCTTAGCTTCTAAGATCTTATTAATTAAATTGGTCAGTTAAGTTGCTTACGTAAGTTTTGTCATATTCCACCGTTCTCATTTTCATCTTTTTCATAGCCCTTTTTACCTTAGTATTCTAATTTTAGGAGTATATGTTATATTTTTATCCTCCATGAAATTGGTAAGGTATCTTAAATTATCCACATAATTTTTGTCTAATAATTTATTAAAATAACCTTTTTATCTTTCTTTGATCTCATTCTCTTTAACAAAAACTTTTTGACGCATCTAATCTAAATTATATTTCTAGTTTTTCTTTCTTTTAAACTTGCAATTATATACATTTCTCTTTATTTTAAATTTTTATCTCACGATATAATTTTTGATATTTTGAATCTAGCTTTTTATACCATCTTTTTAGCTTCTATCTTAGCTATCTTATACTTTTAATATATTTCTCTATTTTTACATTTAGATAGTTTTTTATATAACTCTTTTTTAGTCTTAACCATTAATTAAACTTTCTTATTTACTATTAAAATTTTTATCATATGGCTCTTTTCTTTTTGATTTTTTTAGCACATCTATAACTATTTTTTTAATACTATTAATCATATCTTCTAATATGGTATTCTAATTTAGATTGTTTATCTTCTCTTACTATACTATTCGTAAAAGCTATTATTTTTTTTCTTTCAAATTTCATTATCTAGTCTTTGGATTCTTATACCCTTTTGTCGGTTTCCTTTATTTCTAAATTTATACATCCATAATTATCAAATTTTATTGTATGGTTAAACTCTCCCTTGATAGAACCTTATAATTTTTTTAAAAAAAAAACTCGATTAATCTTTCTAACAAGAAAGAAATCTATTTAAGTAACGTTAAATCCACTTTTGTAAATTATTAAATGAGTCCTTTTTAAAACATGTGTTGGCTAATATTAAATCATATGCCATTGAAAACTCTAAGTGGCATTTTTTTTAACTTTCATGTATTCTTCCAGAATTCATATTATATTTTTTCAAATGTCCATTCAAATTTTCTTTGATAAATATTTTTTCCTTAATAGGAATCTCTTGAATTGCGCCATTTATGTCCTTTTAAAAGCTTTGCTTTGTAATTATCTAAACCTATTTGAAAAGCATAAGTATTAATAATATTAATTGGTTTTTCTCCTAACATTAATTTAATCAAAATTATTCTCTCATATTCTCTTAATATTTACAACCTAATCTTTTGGTTTGTTATTTACAATAATTTCTGCTTCATTTTTGTTCTTATCTTTCCTTATGTTCCGAAGTTTAAAACAACCATAAAATTATGTATCATTTAACTTGTTATGAAGTTTGGCAGGTCATAGTTTTCTACCCCCAACTTCACTTTATGTGATGCATATGCTTCTTGTATTCAGGAACCTATGCTAATCCTCTAGGTTTTTCTTACTTTTATCCCATTTATTGTTCGCCTATGGTTTAGCTTGCGTCAGCAGATAATGAATTTTTTTATGCTTTCAGGCTGGTACTGGTATTGCTGAACTCATAGCTCTTGAGATGTCAAAACAGGTACTACAGCTTGATCTGTTAAGCTTCTAGATTACTCAGGCTCTTATTTTAGTCATGTTTCCTGTCCTGATGTGCTCTATAATATGACATAGACTTTTATATGGTAAAATATTTTGATTGTCTCAACTGCAGACAAAAGCTCCATTGGAAGAGACACGCAAGAAGATTTGGCTTGTAGATTCTAAGGTTGGGATGAATTTCTTTCCTATCAATCACCAAATTCTCTCTTAGCCCTTCCATTTTATCATTATATCATTTCAGTTGATGTAAGGTTCTCCGTGCTATAGGGATTAATTGTGAGGTCACGCAAGGAATCACTTCAACACTTCAAGAAACCCTGGGCGCATGAACATGGACCCGTCGGTAACCTCTTAGATGCTGTCAAGGTACAAACTGGCTTGACATAAATATACAGGTTGCATGATTCCTCCTGCATGTTGTCTCATGATATGCGAAATTCTCCTAGGATATTATGCTACACCCTAGTTTCTCAATTTTCTACTGATTGGATCCTTTAGTTCATTTCTATCTCTTTACCATTGAAGATTTGCTATTTCAACAACCAGAGATCATGCTTGTATGGGTAGAATAGTTACCTCAAATTCTTACCCATGGACCTTTTTAGACCCGGGTTCAGCTCTGGTCCATTTAATGCTTGGTATGGAGGCTAGTATAAAGGCCCACTTGGTAAAGCTATTGATGGTAGAGCTTTTGAAAGTAGAATTTTTGTGAAAACTGTTTACTATATGATAGTCACATTTCTAGAAAGGGGTGAGAATTTAATCAAATCGAGAAAATGCTTTTAAAATAGAAAATAATAATAGAAGACATTGCATAGTACTTTTAACTATCTAATTGCTTGTCATAAAAAAATTATTATAAATTATTTTTAAGTTATAAATATTATAATATGGCATACAAATATAGTAACATTACAACATAATGTTGTAATATTATTATTTTATGCTACCTAATAATAATAATATTATATTATCATGATATAATATTATAATGATAATATTTTGGATATAACTTGATATGATATAATATAATACTATTATATTATTATATTGGAATGTTGTTACGTTATAATTAGGGATGGGCATGGGCTGGGCGGCCAATGTGCCAAGCTTGAGCCTAGCTTGGAAAATTAGAGGGCCTAGGCCACTCTTTTTTTTAAAAAAAAAGCGCCCATATGGCTGGGCTAGGCCCTAATTATTTAGGTCCTTTCAATTCTCAAGCGGCTCAAGCTTAGGAAAAACAAGACCGAACCAACCTGGCCTAACCCAAAAATTTAATATATATATATATGTGTGTGTGTGTGTGTGTGTGTGTGTGTTTTTATTATATATATTATTAAATTTGTTTTCTTAGAAAAATTGAGGTTTCACAAAACCGCCTCGCATTTTTTTCTTTTTCTCACATCAGATATATGTCTCTACTCGCCTAGGCTCGGGCCGACCATGCCTGATCCGAGTTTGGGCCTGGCCCAACCCAACCTGATGTCTCAGGCTCTACTTTTTACCCTCGGCCCAGCCCAACTTGATGTCTAAGGCCTTGCATTTTACCCTCAGCTTGGCCTAGCTCATGCCCACCCCCGTTTATAATATTAGATGCAACTATTTTTTTGTATTTTGAGCCTGTGATCTATGGATCTTGTGAGAACATCTTTCTGACGGACTTGGAGAAGTGCTTTTGGATAGAAGTTCCAAATTGAGCTTTTGCCCAATGGACGCTAGGCAGAAGTGTTTCTAGCAGAAATCTGATTCAAACATTTTACCAAACACATGTTATCTCCTAGAAGTGCTTTCTGGACTTTGGAAAGTGGGTTTTGACCCCCCAATAGTGTTTGCACATGAGGCCATAGTGAGGTTCCTGCAACAAGCAAACCAGTCTTTTTCTAATGCTGAGAAAGAGAAACTATGTTTAGAAAGCTAAACTGTATTTTGAACTTCTGCCATTTTCTCAGTTTGATTGAACAAAATAAAATTTTCAATATTGCCTCCCTTCATCTCAACCATTGGATTTTCATTTCTTGCTTCATTTTCTTCATAAGTATTTGAAGGACCATGATCCTGAGGATACTTTAGATTGATATAGTTTATTGGTGTAATATGTGATACTATGATTGCCTGGACAATCCTGCTAATGGGGTGAAAGCAACTTGAAATGAATTCAATGGCCTGTAATTAATGGGCGAGTAAAAATAAGATTCTGAGCCGGGCTTTGTTTGCTCAGGTTATCAAGCCCACTGTTTTGATAGGATCATCTGGAGTGGGAAAAACTTTCACAAAGGAGGTAGTTGAAGCCATGGCCTCCTTTAATGAGGCAAGTGTACTCTTTGAGCTTTCTTCATTCAAACTGTTGTTTCATTAATTGGACTCAAAGTTTATTCTCAAAAGAAACAAACTATATGCCAACTCTTTCCAACCACACATTGCAGAAGCCAGTAATTCTTGCGCTGTCTAACCCAACTTCTCAGTCTGAGTGCACTGCTGAGGAAGCTTACGAATGGAGTAAGGTAGTGGCTTCCAATTTCTTAATTTTGTTTTGTGCGCATCAATTGGTGCATATCACGCATGGTTGTTCAACATGGATCATAATTTATGCATCCCTATTAACATTCTGAAGTGATTCACAGGGCCGAGCAGTATTTGCTAGTGGAAGTCCATTTGATCCTGTTGAATACAATGGCAAGGTTTTTATTCCTGGCCAGGTTTGAACTTTCTCTTATGTTTTAGTTGCTTGTGGAATGTCACTGAATTGATAACTATGCAATAATGCTAGAAAATGGCTGTTGTCTTAAATACTGATATTGCATGATTTTCACATGTTGCCAGGCCAACAATGCATATATTTTCCCTGGATTTGGTCTTGGTTTGGTGATGTCAGGTGCTATACGTGTGCATGATGACATGCTCCTTGCAGCTTGTAAGTGAAAAATATTGTGGGAATTATTGATTTGCTCGATATTTGGACTCTTAAATTTCATATACAGTGCATGATCTCTTTTGCTAAAGAGCCAAAAGGGTGCCGCAGTGCATAAGATAGGGTTGAATTGTTACAGTTTAGTCTATTTCAGGAGTGCAAGTTTCCTTTGGAGAGATTATTTGTTATAGTCTACCTCCCAGTGCAGAAGAAAGTTATCATTAGTTTTGGTGGAAATATCAACAATTTTAACCTAGGAATTTTTTGTGCAATTACAAGCAATCTAAGATTTTAACGGTAGCAATTTCAAACGGCTATATTTTGTGGATTTTGCACAAATCATCATGTAATTCTGCTTTCCTTGTGCCGAACTTTTGTTGGAACAGCTGAAGCTCTGGCCCAGCAGGTGACACAGGAGAACTTCGATAAAGGACTGATCTACCCGCCCTTTTCAAACATCAGAAAGATATCTGCTCATATTGCTGCTAATGTGGCTGCTAAAGCTTATGAGCTTGGTGCGTATTTTTCATTACTCTGCTGATTTTGCTTTCAATATATTTGGTATATGTGTTCAATAAATTTAATTGTATGTTCTTGCATCTTATTTGTAGGTTTGGCAACACGGCTCCCACGTCCGCAGGACCTCGTAAAATATGCCGAGAGCTGCATGTACAGCCCCAACTACCGCACTTACAGATAAATGGGGCATCCAATTTTGGTGAGCTTCAGTGTCATGCCAGAGTTCAATAATGCAGTCATGCCAGTGTAGTAGTGTGGTTGCTTCTCAATGTGTTGTGCAACATCCGTCAATGCATATGGTTTGTCTTGTTGTGCGAATCAGTTCTTGTTGTCAAGTATGTATCTTTTTTCTTAAGGCTATGGATGCTTAGCCGTTGTATGAATTAGTTCTTGTTGTCAAGCTGTTGTCAAGTATATGTATCTCTTCTCTTAAGTCTATGGACGCTAGCCGTTGCTTCGAGAAATTTTGTTGTTGTTCATTGTTCAAGGAACCTTAAGACTATGGCATCTTATGGGAAATTATAGGAGATCGGATGATACGGCCTTCCCTTGCTCGTCTTTCTTTCGTGAGATCTGGTGGGGTTCTCAATATAAGCGTGGTCTTTGATCTGCCACGGCTTATCAGATTTGGATGTCGAGAAATCAGCTCATCTTCTCGAATGACAGGATTCATTATCACAGGATTGTAAGGCAGATTTGGTCGTTGACGATGGACTGTGCCCGTGCTAGTAGTGCTGTTGGTTCTGATGGCTTTGGCCTCTGGGGTTCCCCTGCTGCTTCGGTAGTGAGTCGGTATACGGTTTTCATTTCTTGGGAGCCTCCCTCTAGGGTTTATCAAAATCAACTTCGATGGGAGTGTCCGAGGTAGAACTGCGGGTTCGGCATTCATCATTCGAGGGCCGCTAGGTGATATGGTGGCGGCGGAAGGTTTTGGTTCTTTGGATTCCTCTGTTCCGATGATAGAGCTCTTAGCTGTTTGGGCGGGTATTTCTTATGCCGTTAGGACTCTCCATGCTCATAGGATCATGATTGAGGGTGATTCCATGGCGGTCATATCTTGGTTGCAGAAGGAGAATGGTGATGATGGACCCTCAAATCCAATCCTGAGGGATATTTGGGCTATTTTGTGGGAGGTCGGTACTGTCCAGATCTGTTATATTTATCGCGAAGTCAATTCGGCGACGGACTGGGCGACGGCCTCGATTGCTCAGCATGTTGGATACTGGATCTGGAGGCCAGGTGAGCCCTGTCCTCTTCTTTTCAACAAATTTTGGATTCTGATGTATCTGGGCTGATATTAGATTTGTGTGATTGGTCGCATGTTCCAAAAAAATAAAAAAATAATTAAAAAAAACCTTAAGGCACTGTTTGATACATAGGATAAGAGGGGATATTCCTCATATATTTCCTTTTATCCCTAAAAGCTATAGTTGCAGGGGTTATCTTTGAAAAAGTTTAATCAGAGAGGATAACCCATGTTTAACCATGGATTATTTTCTAAACTTATTCCCTAGAAAATTCAGGAATAACTAAAGTTATCCCTTGATAGCATAGTGGTAATTTTAAAAAAAAATACTTATCCCTTTAACTATTTTTTTGAATAAATACTATCATATATATTTATTCAGAGATAGACAAAGCTATCTAACACAATCTAAGACTACTGGGACATTTTACCGGCTTAATGGTCATACTTGAGCATGAATTTAAGTGCAGGCCATAAATCTTCGCACGCATTATGGCCTGTACGGGAAGGTGTTAGGTCATTCCTTTTTTAAGGCAGAACGTGAATTCCTAACAGGTATGGCAGGCTCATCGAGAGGTATAGATCGGGTACGTACGGTGGTTATCATTTCTCAGCAAACGCTATGGTAACTCGAAAAAATCACTCAATTAAATCACTCTGCTGCTTTGCACCGTTCTCGTTGCTTTGTTATGTGACCGCACTCCGCAGGAGTGGCAGTTGCCACAGCAACCCTGCGGTAAGCTCTGGCAAGGAGGCATCCAAAAGGGCGCTGGTGTGTCACCCTTGGCTAACGCCAGCTTGTACGAAAGGCCAAGCAACCTTAATTCTATCGAAGGAACTGTCCCGAGAAATAAGACAGGCCTCGAAATCTCACAAATTATTTTATCAGCGTCAAGCACATTACAAGCAGGCGTCTTGATCGAGATCATGTCTGCAAAGCAGCCAAACTGAAGAAAGCCCCTCGCTTGTTCATGAGCTGCGCATAGGTTCCATGCTCTAACACCCTCCCATCTCCAACGAAAGCAATCGAGTCTGAATTTCTGATGGTGTTCAGGCGGTGCGCCACCACAACGGTGGTCCTCCCCACCATCATTCGATCCAAGGCCTCTTTCACCACCCCTTCAGATCGGAGGTCAAGAGCGCTCGTAGCCTCATCCAGTAGCAATATCGTCGGGTTCCGTATGATGGCTCTCGCTATCTCTATCCTTTGTCTCTGCCCTCCCGACAGCTGCACTCCTCGCTCCCCGCACTCGGTATCGTACCCATCCTTCATGGCGCTGCACCGAAAGACCTTGTTATCTTTTAGCTAACTATCCTAAATTAAACACCTTGATATATATCCCAAGAAGGAGAGAGAGAAAGAGAGAGAGAGAGAGAGCCTAATTACGATATGAAATCGTGTGCATTCGCCGCTCTTGCAGCCTCTATGATCTCATCCTCGCTGCCTTCGGGCTTCCCAAATGCAATGTTGTCGCGAATGCTACCGGAGAATATCACTGGCTCTTGGCTCACGAGCGCCGTGCAAGCTCGATACCAGACGATATCCAGTTCCCTTATATCCATACTATCTATCTTAACAAACCCTTCGTTGACATCATAGAACCTCTGAATCAAACCCATGATGGTAGATTTCCCGCATCCGCTCCGCCCGACAAGCCCCATGCTCGATCCCGTCTTCACTTCCAAGCTAAATTTCCGCAGCACAAAGCACTGCGGTCGGCTCGGGTACGCGAACCCCACCTCCTCCATCTCAATATTTCCTCGTATCCTCGGCGACTGACTTCTACCAGTCCGACGATCCC
Organism: Calamus simplicifolius; assembly: GCA_900491605.1. Classification (NCBI taxonomy): domain Eukaryota; kingdom Viridiplantae; phylum Streptophyta; class Magnoliopsida; order Arecales; family Arecaceae; genus Calamus; species Calamus simplicifolius. The sequence continues at coordinate 684,726 of UESW01004542.1, read as the reverse complement.
CCTGCATCAACAAATATAACATCCCATTATTTGCATAACTATTAATTATCACATCGAAGAGAGAAGGGATCGAGTTTTCTATCATCAAAGAGCTAGAGCTTACATGAAAAGACCTTCGAATCGGGGACTCTCTGTCTAACACTTCAAACACCGAGGCGACTGCCGTCGCTCCCTTGGCCAGATCTGAGGTCATGCTGCCAGCCTCGGCTATAACCTTACCCGTGCTTGCCAGGATCAGGAATGTCTTGAAGACATCCCCGGTCGTTGCCTCACCGGACAGGGCCAATTTCCCTCCATACCATAAATGCAGAGCCCTCCACATAAAAGCGAGGCATGACGCGCATCCCATTGTGACCCCGGCGACCCATGAATTCTTCCTTGCAGCCCTCAGTGGCTCCTTCTGAGCTTCCTCAAAGAGCTGAAGAACCTTCCTTGCACATCCAAAGGAGGCGATCATCCTATGGTTGTACACTGCTTCGACCACAATCTGCGTGCTGCCTTGCTGTGCCTTGGCCAGCGCTAGTGATACTCTCGATAACACCATTCTTCTAGCATAGTGGCACGCAATCGGTAATGGTTCTGTTGCGATCATGACCAGAGCGAGCTTCCAAGCTAATATCAAACCTATCAACAAAGCGATGAGTAAACCTGAAGCACTTTGAACGAGCAGGGAGATTCTGTCAGCTATCAGCGTTTTAACAAGGAAAGCATCGTTGCCGAGGCGTGAGCACAGGGCGCCACTTGAATGAGACTCTTCATCAAACCATGCCACTTCGAATGTCAGGATCTTTTCGAGCACTCGTAACCGGATTCTCCTTGTCAGGTGCTCCCCCATATACGCAAAATTATAGTGCTGGGAGAGGTTGACAAGGACGGATATCACTGATAACGAGAATAAGATCAGAACATATCGGCGGATTATGGTTCGCATCTCGTCATGATCATCGATGTAGAACGCTGCTGTCAGGCCACCAATGGAGAAGGCATAGATAGGACGTAGAGAACCAAAGGCAACTGCAGAGAGGCTGGCAATGAGAGCTTGTTTCCATTCAGGTAAATTCATCGAGAGAAGCCTGGAGAAGGATGGAGCAGGCTGCGGGGTGGTGGGAGCGGTGCCTGGAGCAGGGGACTCCAGGTTAGCTTCGGTTAGGGCGAGGTCGCTTGGAATGGCTTTTGTGATGGAGCGAGGCATACAGGATTCTGGTTCTTGGTCACTGGAGCTCGGTGACAGCTGTGACTTCAACAATTGCATGTAGTGACTGCCATTTTGGATCATAAGATCGTCATGAGAGCCGACCTCCACAATCCTGCCGCCATGAATCACAGCGATCTGATCGGCATTCCTTATCGTGGAGAGCTTGTGAGCGACCACCTGAAAGATGACCATGACAAAGAGTAAACTAATTTCCTTGGGGATTGTTGACATGCTGAGACGATGGCAATGCCGCAACATTCATCCAAGTCTCCAAAGGGCAGAATTCAGCTGAGCCAGCCTTCACAAGGCAAATGACAATACTGTAATCTAAGCAAATTGATGCTTTTAAACAAGGGTGGCCGAATTATAGCAGTTTAGGCCGAACTTAACCAAACCAACCTCGAATCATAACGAAGTTTTTTAGTTCATTTGATTAATACGCCACTGATTCGGTATGATACATTTCTGTATCAGTCCGATATTGAAATAGCACTAATTTCTAGTGTACTAAATCTTGTTTTTTATGCAAGTTGGCACGGACACGAAGGTGGAAGAGTGTATCGTGCCTACGGCTTGTGCCTCATTTACAAAATAAAATTTTGAACAGGGGATAGTGTATTTTCACATAAATAAAAATATTTCAGTTAGTTTTGTAAATTAATGATCCATTTTTCGAGCCTTGATGGCTGGTTCTTTATGTTTTGGCTTAGTCTTTTGGCGTTGATTGCTAACCTTCTATAAGAATGTTATCTTCAGATTATGTCATTTCATTTTCCCTCCTCTGTGAATTCCTGTGTCATCCTTGTACAATCTCCTTTGCCTCGAAATTGATCAATCTAAATTGCTCAAAAACGCCTCAAATTTTGAATTCTGTGCTTGTAGACATTTGTCATATTAATAATTTTGCAGAGAACAAGGTCAGGAAGATTGGACTTTACCAGTGTTGTTCTTCCTATGGAGGCTTGATCAAGGGTATTTTGCACCAGCGTCTCTGATTCTGAGTCAAGAGCACTCGTGGCTTCGTCAAGCAGGAGGATTGCAGGGTTCTTGATGACAGCTCTGGCAATGGCAATTCGCTGTTTCTGGCCACCCGATAAAAGCATCCCTCGCTCTCCGACCTGCAAAGCAGGATTACAGGATGCTAGTGTGACCCAACTGCTTAAAAGCTGAGGATAAAAAAGGTTTAAATTATTACTCATGTAGTCGATCCTATCTAATAGAAGATTAAGGCTCTGTTATTATTGTTATTGTTGTTGTTGACGTAATTTCATCTTTAACGTAATAAGACGTCCAGTGTGTCCATTCAGAAAGTTCTCAGATGGCCTGCCTCCACGGGATGGGCCTTTGTTATACACAAAACTTGATCTACTTTGGTGAAATATCCTTACCTTTGTGTCATATCCCTGAGGGAGCTCTGCAATGAAGTTATGGGCGTTTGCAGTCATGGCTGCTGCACGTATCTCATCCATGGTGGCTTCAGGCTTTCCGAACAAGATGTTCTCTTTTATCGATGTCCCGAAGAGCGCTTGATCTTGACTTACAATCCCCATCTTCCCTCTAATCCATTTCAGTTGCAGCTTCTTAATATCAATGCCATCAATCCTGATGATTCCCTCATCCACATCATAGAAACGTTGCACTAGTGCAACGACTGTGGACTTGCCACTTCCACTGGATCCCACGAGACCGACAGCCTTTCCTGCAGGGATCCGAAGGTTAAAGTCCTCGAGAACCACTGCCTCTGGCCTTGAAGGGTATGAAAATTTGATGGACTCGAAGACCACGTCTCCACAAATATGGTCCAATGTGACGCCCTTTGGATCTTCAAGACCAATCTTTGGTATGCGATCGATCCTCTTGAGAATGTGAGCTGCAGCAAGAGATGCTTTGGTGAAGTACTTCACCTCAGGAATCGCCATTCCAAGGGATCTGGATCAAGCTAGCATAGCTCAAAACCAGCTCATAAACTTTATGCCGAGACAAAACATTGGACATAACCGCGCTTAAATGATGAAAACTTGGGGGAAAATGATGAAAATAATTCCTTACTTACAGGCCACCAAACACAATGGACATGCCAACAGCGTATATCCTTGCTCCACTCTCCCCATGGTACATGACCAATCTACTGCCATACCAAGCGAGCAAAGACCATATAGCGAAAGTGAGGCCTGTACTTCCTACTGCCAACCCCTTTGCGATGCCTTGCTTGATACCAAGCTTCAATGACCTGTCTAAAATCGCAGCATACCGCTCCAGAATACTCTTTTCAGCAGTGAAGGAGTAAACGGTCTTGATGGAGCTTATAGCTTGCTGTACTACTACTAGAGCATTTGCTTTGGCGTGTTCCTCATGGGACTTGCTACAAAGGTGGACGAGATATTTGGCATAGATGAGCCCTGGCGCCACCAGAAGCAAGAGAAGTCGAAAGGCCCAAGGAGAGTCTTCGTGACAGGTAAATGGATGACACGATGGCCGAGATGAAGGCTGAACAGTTCATCAGAAATACAGGAACCTGTGGAAAGAGAAAGGACTGTAAGAAAAAAAAATATATATATATAAAACTTTGATAGATAGGTACTTGGATAATGCTCAAGAGGAAATGCTTGGAGTGGGAGTAATAGCTAGCATTTAGAATCTCATTTCATAAACTTTTCCCACTCACTTAAATTCAATACATATTGACCTATTTATAGACATAGAAAGTGCCTATTGAGCTTCTCTCATAAATACATCATAATGTAACCTTTTAGTCTTCCCATGTGTCTCTTCGTTTTCATAACTGACTCTTTATTCTTCTAGATATCTCTTAGACTTCCACACTCATTAATGTCACATAGAAAATACAAAAGACACTTAGACTTCCACACTCATTTATTACAAATTAATTCCAACATCTCCCCTTAATTTGTAATTTTTCATAATATCTTCAATTACTGATTTGAACTACAACCACGAGGAAAATCTCTTATGGCACATGCTCTTCTCTTTGATGTATGATGTGGATATCTTGTATCTACTTCAATCACTCTTTCTTCATCTTCTATGATAACTCCTTTTTTTATTGTCTGCTTCAACTCATGTAATTCTTTCATTACATCTTCATATTTGTTCTTCAACTCTTCATAGGCTTTATGCATATTTTGCATTGATAGCTTGACAGCTTCAATTTTCTTATATGGCGCAACCACAACTATTACCTTCTCATCCTCCATTTTGCACAACCTCTGAAGACCACTCTTGTCTTCTTTCCTTTTGCAAAGTCCCTCTTATCTTGGACTTGCACACTTCTCAACGGATTCCTTTGATCCGGAGACTTATCACCTTGCTGGAGGATATAGATCACGGCTTCACGAGCAACTCTTGTACGAGCACCTTCTGCACTCGGAGCTTTCTATAGCTCTGCAACTGCTCCTTGACTCTTTGGCTCTGTGGTTTGCTTCAGGATCTACCAGGCTCTTTGGCTCTCTGGCTCTCTGCTTCACGCCATTTTTTTTGTGTGATCGACCTAGCTCTGATACCAATTGTAAGAAAAAATATATATATATATAAAACTTTGATAGATAGGTACTTGGATAATGCTCAAGAGGAAATGCTTGGAGTGGGAGTAATAGCATTTAGAATCTCATTTCATAAACTTTTCCCACTCACTTAAACTCAATACATATTGACCTATTTATAGACATAGAAAGTGCCTATTGAGCTTCTCTCATAAATACATCATAATGTAACCTTTTAGTCTTCCCATGTGTCTCTTCGTTTTCATAACTGACTCTTCATTCTTCTAGATATCTCTTAGACTTTCACACTCATTAATGTCACATAGAAAATACAAAAGACACTTAGACTTCCACACTCATTTATTACAAATTAATTCCAAAGAATTAATTTTTGGGCTGAAGTGGTATCAGAGCCTAGTTTTTTGAGAGGATCAATCTTGAGGGAGATGGCCAACGATGGTGTGCATATTCAAGTTCCCAAGCTTACTAAGGAGAACTATGGGAATTGGTGTATCCAAATGAAGTCTTTATTTGACTCACAAGATCTATGGGAAATTATTCAAGATGGCTACACCGAGCCTACAGCAGAGCAAGAAGGAGGGTACAATCAAGCACAAAAAGATACTTTAAGGGGCTTAAGAAGAAGAGACAAGAAAGCTTTGTTCCAATTATATCAAGCTTTAGATGAGGTGACATTTGAAAGAATTGCTGAAGCAACCTCTGCAAATCAAGCATGGGATACTCTCTCTACTATCTTTAAAGGAGAAGAAAAGGTGAAGCGAATCCGGCTTCAACAATTGCGAGGAGAATTTGAAGTCACCACCATGAAGGAGACGAAAAACATATTTGACTACTTCTCTCGGATATTGGTTATTGTAAACCAATTGAAGAGAAATGGAGAGAAGGTAGAAGATGTTCGAGTGGTGGAGAAGATACTTCGGTCTTTAACACCGAGGTTTGAGCATGTTGTTGTCGCCATTGAAGAAGCTAATGATGTTGATACACTCTCCATCAATGTGTTGATGGGCAAACTTCAAATTCATGAACAAAAGATGCAAAAGAAAAATGAAGCACATAATATGGAGCAAATACTTCAATCCAAGGTGGAGGCAAAAGACCAAAAAGAGAAAGATCAAGGGCTTCAATTGGCATATAGTAACAAAAGAGATGACGGCAACAACTATCGTGGTGGCCGTGGTGGTAGAAGCAACTACCGTGGTCGTGGTCGAAGCCATGGCCGTGGTCAAAGAAGCTATTATGATGGAGGAGGCCAAAGCTCAAATTTCAACAATGAAAGAGGTGGCAGAAGAGGTGAACGTGGACGAGGTAGAAGATCAATTGGAGGTCGTAACCAATCAAGATCCAATGTTCAATGCTATAATTGTCAAAAATATGGACACTATAGCTATGAGTGTTGGAACAATAAGCAAAGCAACAACATTGAATCCAACAACCAAGAAGGAGAATCGACACTTCTTTTGTCATGCCAAGAAGATGGAGACTTGAAGAATATATGGTTTCTTGATTCAGGAGCCTCAAACCATATGTGTGGAAGAAAAGAGCTATTTGTGGAATTGCAAGAAGGGGAGTTATGTGATGTGAAGTTTGGGGATCTCTCCAAAGCTCCTATCAAAGGAAGAGGTAAAATCATGATTTGGCAAAAGAATGGTAAACCTGATTTCATTTCCAATGTTTATTATGTGCCAAGTTTGAAGAGTAATATTTTAAGTATTGGCCAACTATTAGAGAAGGGTTATGCAATTCATATGGAAGGATTATCTCTAACTCTAAAAGATTGGAATGGAAAGCTGATTACTCGTGTCCAGATGGCGAAGAACAGGATGTTTCCTCTTATCTTAAAGACGGAAGCACAAAATTGCTTGCAAGTGGATATCAAGGACCCTTCTTGGCTTTGGCATCTCAGGTTTGGACATTTAAATTTTGGAAGTTTGAAATTACTATCTAATAAGGGAATGGTGAAAGGTCTTCCATATATAAATTATCCAAATGAAGTTTGTGAGAAGTGCACACTAGCTAAGCATGCAAGAGCTCCCTTCAAAAGTAAAAAATCTTGGAAAGCAACAAGACCATTACAACTAGTGCATACTGATATATGTGGACCTCTTCCAGAATCTTGTAGTGGTAACAAATATTTTATAACATTTGTTGATGACTTTAGTAGAAAGTTGTGGGTTTATTTTCTTAAAGAAAAGTCGGCTGCACTCTTTATGTTTAAATATTTCAAAACCTTGGTTGAAAAAGAAAGTAACAATAAAGTGCAGATTTTGAGATCCGATAGAGGCGGAGAATATATGTCAAATGCTTTTAGAAGCTATTGTGATGAAGAAGGAGTTCGACATCAATTCACCGCTCCGTACTCTCCACAACAAAATGGAGTGGCCGAGAGGAAGAATCGGACCATTCTTGACATGACTAGAAGCATGTTGAAAGAGAAGAACCTTTCCAAGCATTTTTGGGCTGAAGGGGTGGCATGTGCAGCATATCTTATCAACCGAAGCCCAACAAAAGCCATCAAAGGTATGACACCAGAAGAAGCTTGGAGTGGCTACAAACCAGGAGTAAGCCATATGAAGATTTTTGGGTGTATTGCCTATGCCCAAGTACCACAAGAGAAGAGGAAGAAGCTTGATGATCGAAGCCAAAAATGCATCTTCATAGGATATAGTGAGCAATCCAAAGCCTACAAATTGTATAATCCAATGACAAATAAGGTCATCATCAGTCGGGATGTGATTTTCAATGAAGATGGAGTATGGGATTGGAATGGCAAAGATTCTCATATCAAATATATAACACCTTACAATGAAGCTGAGGAGAATACAAATGAGGAAGCTACTCAATCAATCTTGTCACCAGCAAGATCATCTTCATCACCACAAGTTACACCGACTTCCTCAAGAAGTTCTATAAGCCCTGAAGAGTCAACAAGAAAGTTTAGAAGTATTAGTGATCTTTATGATGAAACAGAAGAAGTTGAACAAGTTGATTTATATTGTTTATTTGCTGATATTGAACCTCTAACATTTGATGAAGCTATGCAGAAAGTTGAATGGAGAAAAGCAATGAAGGAGGAGATTCTTGCCATAGAAAAGAATAATACTTGGGAGTTGACTTCACTTCCAAAAGGACAAAAGGCGATAGGTGTCAAATGGGTGTATAAAGTGAAGCGCACTGCTAATGGAGAGGTAGAAAAATACAAAGCTCGTTTGGTTGCCAAAGGCTACAAGCAAAAGAAAGGGCTCGATTATGATGAAGTTTTTGTGCCTGTAGCCCATTTTGATTCAATAAAGCTTATTTTCTCACTTGCATCTCATCACAAGTGGAAAATATATCAAATGGATGTAAAGTCGGCATTTCTCAATGGCTACCTTGAAGAAGAAGTCTATATTGAGCAACCTGAGGGCTATATCATAAAGGCATGGAAGATAAAGTGTACAAGTTACACAAAGCTTTGTATGGATTAAAGCAAGCACCGAGAGCTTGGAATTCTCGAATTGATCACTATCTTCAAGATTATGGTTTCAACAAATGCTCCTATGAACATGCTATTTATGTAAAGAAAAAAGGAGATGACATTTTAATTATATGTCTATATGTGGATGACTTACTTGTGACAGGTAATTGCATGGAAATGATATATGGGTTCAAAGCAACCATGAGCAAGGAGTTCGAAATGACGGGAGGAGACTTGATGTCTTATTTTCTTGGCATTGAAGTAAGGCAAAGTGAAGATGACATCTTCATTTCTCAAGAAAGTTATGCTAGAAATATTCTACATAAATTCAAAATGGAGAGCTGCAAAGAAGTAAACACCCCAGTTGCTTATGGAGCCAAGCTTAGTAAAGAAGGAGAAGGAAAGGAGGTGAACTCATATCTCTTCAAAAGCCTTGTTGGAAGTCTTCGTTATCTTACTATAAGCCGACCTGATATTGTCTATGGAGTTGGTTTGATTAGTCGATATATGGAACATCCAAAGGAGTCACACTGGATGGCAGCAAAAAGGATTCTAAGATACCTCAAAGGAACTCTTGATCATGGTATGTTTTATACTCATTCCAATGATGCAAGTTTAATTGGTTTTTCTGATAGTGATTGGGGAGGAGATCTTGATGAACGAAAAAGCACTTCTGGTTATATCTTTTATTTTGGTGCTAATGCTTTTTCTTGGAGCTCAAAGAAACAATCCATTGTTGCATTATCTACATGTGAGGCAGAGTATGTTGCAGCAGCATCATGTGCTTGTGAGGCCATATGGTTGCGCAACTTATTGAAAGAATTGAGTCATTCACAAAAGGAGCCTGTGAAGATATATGTTGATAATAAGTCTGCTATTGAACTAGCTAAGAATCCAGTTCAACATGGAAGAAGCAAACACATTGACACAAGATTTCATTTTCTTCGTGATCAAGTTAAGAAAGGTATTGTGAAGGTTGTGTATTGTAAATCAAATGAGCAAATTCCTGATATATTTACAAAATCACTCAAAGGTGAAGATTTTCAAAAGCTGAGAAAGATGCTTGGAGTCATGGCACCAAGAAAAAACAAGTTTACGGGAGGAAATGTTGGAATATTAAACTTGTTTTAATGCACTCTTAAAAACAACCAAAGACTTCATGGGAGAAAGGAAGAGTCACTCTTGAAAAAAACCAAAGGCTTCATGGGAGAAAGGAAGAGTCATTCTTGAAAAGACCAAAGGCTTCATGGGAGAAAGGAAGAGTCACTCTTGAAAAGACCAAAGGCTTCATGGGAAAAAGGAAGAGTCATTTTAAAAAGACAAGATAGTTCATAAATTTAAAATTGACTCTTAGTATTTTGTAATTGACTCTTAATTTTCTGCAAATGTCTTTTAGTTTTTCTATACATGTATTAAATAGTGGCATATGAAAGGACATCTAGATGTGTATAAATATGGAAGGTGTTTGTCCATGAAATGATGTAGAGAAGTAGAAGAAGTAGAAGAAGATGATGATAAAGAAAATAGAGAGAGACCCAAAAGTTATATTCCCTCTAATATAGAGTATCATTTTTCTTATTGAAAGAATCCTCCATTTTTGTCAATCTTGTGTGCCCACCTTATTTCCAACAAGGACCTGGTGAAGAAGATGGCACAGCGCGCTTACAGTCTTTAACATAAACTGCCTGCGTATAATTAGTCTATGCTAACTAAATGACAGACTGGTGAATCGAGGAATGCTAAGTGTGTGTTTGGCTCATTGTGTAGGATTGGAGCTGCATAAGATTGCCAATCTAATCCCATGGAATTTGTAAATAAGATGAGGAGTCTAGTTTTGCCAATTCCGTTATTTTTGGTATGAGATGTTGGTGAAATGATGAGGCCTGAAGTTTGCCAAATCAATTTTTACTCTTCCAAACGTATAATTGAATTGAGAATCCAGTTCAATCCCAACCATACCGCCATCCTAAGAGGTTTTCTCTAACTGGTTCACTCACTTGGTAGTTCTGCCCAATTAGGTAAAATTCTGAACTACATCGGCCTGGTTTGCAATCAGCTGCTGATTTCCATGGTGGTCCATTTGGGTTGGTTAACATTTAGGCATTTCACATGCTGTTTGTTTGAGATTCAAGAACAATTCTGAGTGTGGTTTTCTGCATGCCAGTGAATGGCAGAAGAGCAGAAGTGCAACCAAACAACCAAGATTGATCCATACCTTCTCGCTTACGACCTCTTGTATGAGGGAAGTCTCCTTCGAAATACTATTGATGATCTTGTTGGGCCTGGTGTGGTGCTATCAAGGCCCAGGTGGGCTAACTTGTATTGGGCTGGGTTTGAGTCCAAGGGTTGAGATTAAATCAAGTCACGGGTGTACACGGGCTTGGGGATTAGTTTAATCTCATTGAATTAGTCCATGGGAGTTTTTTGTTGAGTCTGGGCCTGGCCCACTTCGTGGATGTATTTAAACTCTAGTCTTTAGGGTTTGGATGGAATAGAGAACAGATTCTTTTCTCCCAAAAATTCCCTTCTCTCATCATAGGGCGGCAGCCCTTTCTTTCTCCTCCCCATCTTCCTCCTTTTTCAAGAAGTAAACCTAACAGGATTAGAAATCCTTAATTCTAGTTCTTGTTGAACGAGGAATCCCATTGCTATTCATCAAGGTCTAAACCTAACAGGATTAGAAATCCTTAATTCTAGTTCTTGTTGAACGGGGAATCCCATTGCTATTCATCAAGGTCTAAACCTAACAGGATTAGAAATCCTTAGTTCTAGTTCTTGTTCAACAGGGAATCCCATTGCTATTCATCAAGGTATAAAACCCTAACAAGTGGTATCAGAGCCTGGTTCAAGGAGTAATCTGGAGGCCTTCAAGGAGTTGAAATAATTTCAACAAAATCTCGTCAAGGTACTTCTCTATTTTATAAAATTTATTTTTGTGCTATTTTTGAAATTGGCCATGGGGAGTAGCATAAAAATAGAGGTTGAGAAGTTTGATGGGAAGGGAAGTTTCTCCATGTGGAAAGTCCGGGTAGAGGACCTCCTTGTGCAGCAGGGTTTAGATTTGGCTTTGGAGGAAAGGCCAGATGGGATGACAGACAAGCAGTGGATTTTATTGGAGAAGAAGACATGTTCAATGATCAGGGGCTGTCTGGCGGATTCAGTCCTCTATTCAGTGCTGGAGGAGAAGACCCCGAAGGGACTCTGGACGAAGTTGCACACCCTCTATATGGGGAAGAATATGTGCAACAAGTTGATGTTGAAGAAGCGCCTCTACAGCCTTCGGATGTCAGAAGGTGGAGATGTGCTGGGTCACATCCAAATATTCGACCAGATGAGCAATGAACTTCTGAATGTCGGGGTCAAGATGGAGGAAGAAGATAAAGCACTTCTGCTTTTATGTTCAATGCCCACGTCTTATGACTCATTGGTCACAACACTGCTCTATGGGAAGGAGACATTAATTTATGAAGATATTATCTCGGTGCTTCGGACGAATGAGCAGAGGGAGAAGATGACCAAGGAAGCTGTTCCCCAGGAGGGTCTATCAGTTGGGGAAAGGACAGGCAGAGGTAGGGGCAGGGACAGAAGTAAGTCTGGAGGACGATCAAAGTCCAGGAAAGGCAAGAGAGAGCTGAAGTGCTATAAGTGTGGAGAGGTAGGACATTTTAAGAAGAATTGTCCTAAGTGGAAAAATCAGAAGGGAGAAAAAGGAGGATCTGAGTCTGTGAGTACAGTTGCAGATCAGGAGGTGGAGGATGATCTCTTGGTTGTATCAGATGATCACAGGCACAGCACAGAGATGTGGACCTTGGATTCAGCCTGTTCTCATCATTACACTCCCAACCGGTCGTGGTTCAGTACTTACACAGAGGTTGAGGAGGGAAATGTGACTCTTGGAGATAATCACCCTTGCAAGGTGGCAGGTATTGGCACAGTGAGGGTGAGGATGCTTGATGGTATAGTGCGCACTCTTACCAGTGTGAAGCATGTCCCATAACTCAAGAAGAATCTGGTATCACTGGGGTACTTGGAGCGGACTGGATACAGCTTCAGCAGTCGTGCCAGGAGTGGAGTTCTGAACATCTCCAATGGAGCCATGGTGGTGATGAGAGGGAGGAGGCTGGAAAATAATCTATACAAGATGGAGGGCTCTGTGATGACTGTGAAATCTGAGGTGGCAGCTGTGGAGCAAGATCCCCGGGATGTGTACAGGATGTGGCATTACCGCCTGGGCCACATGGGAGACAAGGGGATGAAAGAACTGAGCAAGAGAGGTCTGCTTCCAGACTTGAGTAGCAGAGATATGGAGATCTGTGAGCCTTGTCAGATGGGAAAGCAGAGGAGAGTACAGTTCTCAGTCAGCACAGCTAGGAGTGCTGAACCCCTGGAGTTAGTACACACAGATGTCTGGGGACCAGCCCCAGTTTCTGTAAGGAATGGGGCCAGATACTTTATGACCCTGATAGATGATTTCTCAAGGAAGCTGTGGATCTACTTTATGAAGGAGAAATCAGAGGTCTTCACCAAGTTCAAAATCTGGAAGGCTGAGGTGGAGAAGGAGCAGGGTAAAAAAGTGTGAAGTGTCTGAGGTCTGATAATGGCGGGGAATACACCAGCAGGGAGTTCCAGATTTTTTGTGAGGAGTGGGGCATCAGAAGACACTTCTCGGTGATGGGAACTCCTCAACAGAATGGGGTGGCTGAGAGGATGAACAGAACACTATTGGAAAAGGCAAGATGCTTAAGGCTACAGGCAGGGCTTCCAAAGATGTTCTGGGTTGACGCAGTAGATGCAGCTAGCTACTTGGTCAATCGGTCACCGCACACCAGGTTAGATGGAGACATTCCAGAGGAGATATGGTCTGGAAGGAAGACAAGCCTAAACCATCTAAGGGTGTTTGGATGCACAGCATATGTGCATGTTGGAGCTGGGGAGCGGAGTAAGTTGGATGCCAGGTCTAAGAAGATGGTGTTCCTAGGCTACCCGCGAGGAGTCAAGGGGTATCGGCTATGGGACCCCTTGGAGAAGAAGGTTGTCATCAGCAGAGATGTAACCTTTGATGAGAGCTCAATCCTCCAGAACAGAAGTGGCATGGATGCACAGCAGGGACTACAGGAGGTAGAACACGGTAACACTAGTCAGACAACCTCCTATACAGTTGTGCCATTTGCTAGTGGACCAGGAGGATTTGAGATTCAGGTGGAGAGAACTGACAGAGGGGGTAGAAGCCAGGGAGTTCAGCAGGATGCAGCTGGACAGGGGACTGATACTGGGATCGCACAGCAAAGGCCCAGGAGGAACGTGCGACCACCAGTTCGATACGGCTTTGAGGATTCGTTGTCATATGCCCTGGTGACAGCGAATGGAGACCCTTTCACCTATGAGGAGGCTATGGAAAGTCAGGATAGAGATAGGTGGATCCATGCTATGGCAGAGGAAATGCAGTCTCTTCACAGCAATAATACGTGGCAGGTGGTCCAGCTGCCACAAGGAAAGAAACCCATTGGTTGTAAATGGGTTTATCAGCGCAAGGAAGGAGCTTCAGAACAAGAGGGTATCAGGTATAAGGCAAGACTAGTGGCCAAAGGATACTCTCAGAAAGAAGGCATCGATTATGGTGAGATATTTTCTCCAGTTGTCAGGCACACTTCCATCAGACTATTATTGAGTATTGTAGCAGCTCAGGACTTGGAGCTGGAGCAGATGGATGTGAAGACAGCATTCCTCCATGGTCATTTGGAGGAGAGCATCTACATGGAGCAGCCACCAGGGTTTAGAGAACCAAGATCAGATGGGAAAGTCTATTTTCTGAAGAAATCTCTGTATGGGCTGAAGCAGTCGCCGAGGCAGTGGTACAAGAGATTTGACACTTATGTTAGGAGCATTGGACTTTTCAGGTGTGAGTATGATTCTTGTGTGTATGTTAAATCTCTAGATGATGGGTCTAGGATGTACTTACTCTTGTATGTAGATGACATGCTGATAGCATGCAAGAGTAAGAAGGCTGTACAGGAACTGAAGATAGCTTTGTCTCGGGAGTTTGAGATGAAGAATCTGGGGCCAGCCAGGAAGATCCTAGGGATGGAAATCATCAGAGATAGATCCAAGGGTGTGCTGCATCTGAGTCAGGGTGGCTACATTAAAAAGATTCTGGAGCGATATGGGATGAAGGATGCCAAACCGACAGCACTACCTTTGGCAGCACATTTTTCCTTATCGAAGACCATGTCACCACAGACTGAGGTGGAGGCTCAGGAGATGGAGAAGGTACCATATGCTTCTGGTGTTGGGAGCCTTATGTATGCCATGGTATGTTGTAGGCCAGACATAGCCCATGCAGTGAGCCAGGTGAGCAGGTTCATGGCGCAGCCTGATAGGGAGCACTGGCGAGCACTGAAGGGAATCTTCAGGTACTTGATAGGTACAGTTGGGGTTGGTATTTGCTATGGACAGCAAGAAGATGCTGAGAGATCCAACTTATCCAAGGAGGCTCGTGGGCAATTATATGGGTATGTGGATGCAGACTTTGGTGGAGATGTGGACACTAGGAGATCCACAACAGGCTTTGTGTTCAGCCTGTTTGGTGGTCCAGTATCGTGGAGATCATGTCTGCAGCCCATCACAGCCTTATCTACCACGGAGGCAGAATACATAGGTATCACAGAGGCAGCAAAGGAAGCTCTTTGGCTGAAGGGCTTGATGCTGGAGATGGGACTTGATCAGAAGGTTGTCCAGGTGCATAGTGACAGCCAGAGTGCTCTGATGCTTGCGCAGAATGCAGTCTATCATGCCAGGACGAAGCACATTGACCTCAGATACCACAGGATCAGAGAGCTGGTGGAAGATGGTGAGGTGGAGCTGGTGAAGGTATACACCAAAGAAAATCCAGCAGATGCACTGACTAAGGTTCTTCCACGGGACAGTTTTCAAAGTGTATTTCGTTGTTAAAGCTGATGGACACAGTGGACGTGCTGAGGCCTTGAAAGCACCAAGGTGGAGATTGTTGGGCCTGGTGTGGTGCTATCAAGGCCCAGGTGGGCTAACTTGTATTGGGCTGGGTTTGAGTCCAAGGGTTGAGATTAAATCAAGTCACGGGTGTACACGGGCTTGGGGATTAGTTTAATCTCATTGAATTAGTCCATGGGAGTTTTTTGTTGAGTCTGGGCCTGGCCCACTTCGTGGATGTATTTAAACTCTAGTCTCTAGGGTTTGGATGGAATAGAGAACAGATTCTTTTCTCCCAAAAATTCCCTTCTCTCATCATAGGGCGGCAGCCCTTTCTTTCTCCTCCCCATCTTCCTCCTTTTTCAAGAAGTAAACCTAACAGGATTAGAAATCCTTAATTCTAGTTCTTGTTGAACGGGGAATCCCATTGCTATTCATCAAGGTCTAAACCTAACAGGATTAGAAATCCTTAATTCTAGTTCTTGTTGAACGGGGAATCCCATTGCTATTCATCAAGGTCTAAACCTAACAGGATTAGAAATCCTTAGTTCTAGTTCTTGTTCAACAGGGAATCCCATTGCTATTCATCAAGGTATAAAACCCTAACAGATCTCTGGGGTGGTTGCCTCTTGTGAATCAAAGAACCCAACCTCCTGTCTGAGAATGGCTTCCATGAACTTGTATCTAATCCTCAGCACCTGCCTTTCACTAGTTCTACTCCAACAATAACCTTCTGCAGTCATAAACCATCTCATTAAAATCATATCTCACATGTTCTAGATAAATTGATGAGAAGCTCTGATGAAAGAAGCCTGGGCTAATTACCCATAAAAGCTCCCACCAAGACTGCTAATCCCACATAGACAAAATATAGGGTGTACTGGAAGATAAGAAAGAAGACATTCGTTATAGATAGATATAAACTATCTAACTTGAAAAATATACATAAAATAAGATTTTTGGTGCTCCAACCTTTTCAATCTCATGCATGAAATCTTGTTGAATCCTGCCATTCCCTAAGGTGTTCATTACATTGCCCGTAAGGAGGAAGAGGAAAATGGGGGAACTCCCATCGAGAAGAGATCCCATGGCACCCAGTAGCATTAGGAAGACATCCACCCAATCCGCAAATCTAAACATAGCACGCATGCTTCTTTCAGTCTTTCCTCCTCCTCCCCTGATCTCCTATTCTGTGTTAGTAGATCTACGAAATAAATCTAAATCCAATGGACAAACGGTCTTAGCTGAGCTTTTCTCGGCAAATGGGTTCGATAAAATATAGTATTTTTCGTAAAAATATGGCATTAGGGAGATGACTTTAAGGGAGTGATAGAATGATGGTGTCATCTTCTATATATATATATATATATATATATATATATATTCTTTAAAAAATGCGTGCATGGTTTTATACAATTCCCAGAGGGAAATGAATAGAAGTTTTAAAAAATATAGCTCTTCAAGAGGGAAAAAAAAAATGGAAGCACCAGTTACGGATATATAAAAGGTTTGCACAATAATACTGAACTAGCCATCTCCTCTATGTTATATTAATTCATGTCAGTAATATTAAATTTTTATGACAAAATAAACTCCCCTCATAGCATTGTTAACGTATAATTTAGTATGTTAGCAAATTAGATTCCACTATGATAAATCATAGCATTGTTACTGTTTAATCTAGCAAGTTCCATTATAATAACCATTTTGACATCTCATTTGGGATTATCATACATGCACTCTTTTGGCAACCACTCCCCAAGCGATGAAAGACAAAAAGCCGGGAAAAAAACGATGTGCGGTGTCTATAGGGGACAGTTTTCTTGCGAATGGATTCTCTGCAGATCAAGAAGCCTCAGAGTGCTTTGAATGGCTGTTCCATATACAATTGTCTCTCATTCAGAGCCTATACTTAGTATCATACTTAATAAATTTTTTTAAAAAAACTATATCTATGCCTGAAACAGAGCACATTAGCTATATAACAGTTCAATTATGATGCTTTTGTAATAATTTCATTCAACTTTGTTCTTCATTCATTGCCCTGTGTCCCTGAGTTATTCAAAAATAACAGCATCAATCTACTAACGGTCACAAGCCATCAGGGGATTTGGGGCCCTTCCCGTCCTCGCTCTTGTTGCTATTGGAATATGGCTGAAGGTAGATTCTCGTTTCAGTTTATATATATATTCATTCTTCTTCTTCTTCTTTTGCTCTTGTATCCACGTAGATTTTATAGCCATTTCATTCTTTTAATTTTTTTAATCTTTAAAATTTGTAAAGTATGTGAATTTAAGAATATAGCTAAGTCTACTTATTATTATTATTTTTACACACACACACACACACACATATATAATTTAACCCAAAAAAATTAGGACTTCTTGCTTGCTTAGCATAGAATTCTTAATTTAACATCTATAATATTGTGAAACAAATAGACTGTAGATTGTCTTTTAAGTTCTTTGTGCTGCTTGTGATAACACTTATTGAAAGATCACAGATTAAAGAAGATTAGCAGGCTTATGTTATAAAATGATAGATTCAAATACAACCATTAAGTCCAAGGTAAGCATAAGTTAAATTAGTTTTATGCTAGAGTTTAGAGTCAACTCAGTCAGCATCAGTTTCAGAGTTTTGGACCCATAACTAACCCAATTATATTTAGAACCAACATAAAATTGATCAAATTAGACTAATTCTGTTTTAGGTCAGTCCTGTTGTAGAATCGATTTTTTTTATTTCTATCTAATATCTAATGGTTAGATTTTTTCATAACTATATTCAATAAAAAGGATATGCATGATATTTATTAATTAATTTAATACTTTTTTTAGTAGAGATGGTAAATAATTTATGAAGTATGCTCCTAAAAGCATCTTAGGCTTCATTCTTTGATCAAAAATTTATTAAAAAGTTGATTAATTTTTTTATTAATTAATTTATCTATATTCCTTTACTTTAGTAAAAAAAGTTTAATGGATAAATTATATCTCAAGTTATCAATTATGTGTAAAATCGAGAAAAGTTTTATCCATTTAGAAGATAGCTAAGTAGGTTTTCTATCAATTAATAAAATATATATTTTTCTCTTTCTCAATTATCCTTACATAATCACGGTTCTTTTATTCTTACTTCTTAATTTTTTCTTTTTTTCTTCATCTATTTTTGTCACTATTATTGAGCCGTTCATCTATCTTTTACGCTTGGTGCATTTTTAAAAAAATATAGCATCTATAAAAGAGTCTATTCTTGAATTAAAATATCTTCTTTATATAATCAATGTTTTATAACTAAATATAAATATAATAATATTATTTAATTAATAAAAAATTATGAAAAAAATTATTTCAATATATATATATATATATAGTACAAGTTATGAGAACTTATAATTAATATTAGTGAACCTTTCACAAAAATGCGTTGCCTTTGTTAAAGCTACAAATGTTTACACACTACCACTTTTGTTAGATAAATATCAATGATAAATGTAAATTCATAAAAACCTATAGTACCAGCAAGAAATAATAAACTATAGGTTAAATGAACCTATAACAAATACTAATGTATCGTCTAGCAGCATGTTTAGTGCTTGTATATTCACTAAATATCATATAATAGTACCAAATATTATCGTAGGAATACACATATGATAATTATAAGAAACTCCAGAACATTGTGATGTCGTAGTACATGCAATTGATGCGAGAAAACTTGTAATTAATGACTATATATATATATATAGACCACATATATATCTGCTAAAAATATTATACTACTAGTAGTTTTTATTGTACAAATATCAAAAGTCATATACTACCACTAAATAAAGATACAACCATAAAATTTTATAATACATGTTAAGGGAACATGTGACAGATACCAATGGAACCCGTATAAATATGTTTAGATCTTGTATAGCTATACTAGAAATGATGTAATACTACTTATATTTATTAAAAATGCAAATATAATTATAGTATGTTAAGAAAAATTATATTAGATACTAATTGACCTAGCATATGTAAGCCTTATGGGGTCACTAAACTTTATGCACTTCTAAATGTATAAATAACCAGAAAAACTTAAATGATATATCAAATAATGAACTACATGTTCATTATGAACAAGAATAAAAGATTCCGTAATAATTTTGCTAATTAATACTTTTGGTTTAAACATCAATGTAATAATAAGATAAATAATGGTCAATAAAATAGCAACAATGTAAATAATAATATATATACATGATTAACAATAGATATTTAAATATTTAAATAATAGCCACTATTGACTCTTGTCCTATTTTAATGACCATTATTTCTCACGCTATATTCTGATAAAACAGTATGTTTTCAAAAACTCAAATTTTTATATCGGGTTTCCCTACAAAATACCACCTAAAAGAACTTATTATCAAGTGAACAGCATTTAGGTAAATAATTTATTATTATTCTATTATTACCTGTTACTTTGTTCATTTTAACGTCTTTGCAAGAGATATTATTTTACAGTGTATTGTCATTAGTTTGACACTAATAATTTAAATTTACAATACAAAGGGCAAATTCTAATTGATATAACCGTCCATACTTAAAAGAAAAAGAAAATATCAAATACAACTACCACTAAAATATGAAATTATATATACATTAACCTAAAGAAAAATATTATTATCTATTTGAACATAAAAAAATCTTATGCATACAAGGTTAAATAGTAAATAGTGATATTTTAATTATTTAACTAATAGTAAATGAATTAATGAAAAATTACACTTTAAAAATATGCTTTTTTTTAATGTTATAGACTTTTTGATGTATTACTAACATATTTTTTAATAAAAAAAATATTCTTTCTGAAAAGTTGCATGACTTCTCAAAGTTATCCGGCTCTACCATATAAAGTTAAATATTAAAAAGGTGTTAATGGATAATCCCTATAATTCTTCTGCTCATGTTCTCTGTACTTGATTAAAAAATTTTTATCAAACCATGCATTCAATTGAAAAACTTTTATAAGTTTAAATATTTAAATATATATATATATATATATATATTCAAATAATCGAATGTAATCTGATAAGTCATCATTAATGGCTATTAAAAATATATTGAACTTGCATAAATTAAAATATTTAATTGAAAAAATAAAATATGGACTTAATTATATATATATATATATATATATATATATATATATATATATATATATATATATATATATATATATATATATATATATATATCCAGTTATTTATGATGTCTGCGTTCTAATGCAAAAGTCAACACCACCACACTCATGCCATATGTAATTATGCTGTCAATAATAAGTGCAAGAGACCATACATGTGGCAACCGTAACCAAGTTTTTTTTTTTAATTATTGACGAACGATCACATCAATATAGAATAAATTAAACCGATATATCAGAATATAAGATTTATAAAAAATAGGTAGATACAGATCTTTTGGCTTTCAACTTCAAAAGCCAAAGTGATTAACAACTTTGGCAGTGATCCAGCATTGACTTCTCTGAAGATATGATTTTTCAAAAGATGGACATGGAGATGGAGATGATATGAGATGTGGAGCCGTCTCCAAGCTTACACTACCTACGGATGCAACGATACGTTAATATGGGAGATAATTAAATACTTCTTTATTTCATAGTCTTATATTCTTATCGGTGTCAACCTTAAACCATATCATCGAGGTTAATTAGTTGGGCCAGCGGCGCGGCAGGGAAAGGAAAAGGTTGAGAACTACGTATATTAATTTATTGGCAAGTGACTGTAATCAAGTGCTTAATTTAGTCCCAAGTCTTGAAGCACTCAATTATTATAAGACCATGCATATATGGCGTGATAAGGGATAAAATCGTCATTGCATTGTTGACCGCTCACATCGACGATTGGGTCGCACCCAGTCCAAATGCCCTCCTTGTCAGCTGGCCTGTTGGCGCGACATTCTAGCAACAAGAGTCTCCTCATAATGAAGAAAGAGAACAAGAGAAAAAAAAGGATCACGTGAGTTCTCTCAAGGGGCAGTCAAATCAATAGGCTGGAGCATTTAATGGTGCAGAAACGGTCATAATGACTTAGCCAGCATTTAATGGAATAAAAAGAGAGGAGAAAGCATACTTCGGCCAACATGCCTCAACAAATATACTTCGGCCAACATGCAAATATACTTCGGCAAATATACTTCGGCCAATATGCCTCGGCAAATATAGTTCGGCAACATACCTCGGCCTCCGCAACCACGCTATTTCTTTTGCATCAAGGCATTTATGACCTCATAAAGGCCACATATATCTACCTGCTTTAAGACATTCAATGCCTTATTTTCTTCCATGCATTAAGGCATTTATGGCTGCCATGTTGGCCCCTTATGCCTCGGCACTTACCTTCGCCGAGCCTCTGCCAGCCATGATGACTGAACTACAGCGTTCAAAACACCTCTGCGGAATCTTGCGCGGGAGAGTTCAAATTCACTATAACATAATAAGATTCCAAACAAGGAATCATGCCAATATGTGGCCTATGACCTACAATAGTGGCCTAAGGACCACGCAACCACTGAGTCTCGAGCCATCGGCCAGCTCTCCCCGCCTCCCAGCCGTCGATCCTCTAACTAACCATATATGGATCCTACCGGCCCTGTAACAACCTGATTCGAATCCGTTTCGAATCCCAACAACTTTCAGACCTCATCCAGAGCACGTCCAAGAAGTCAGGTGACCGCCTATAAATACTACCACCCTTAAGCCTCTCAGGTACGGCTATTCTATGCCCATTTTTCATTCACAGTTCTCACACTCCGCCATGAAAGCTCCCACGAGAGCTCGGAGGAACTCTTCCTGAGAGATCCTTCTCCCCATATTTGTTGATTGCTGGTCTCCACTGACTTGGGCGTCGGAGGGTCTTCCGCAGAGGGCCACCCCCAACGCCTCTCGCGCGAGGACTTCTGTGCAGGTCCGCCCAGAAGGAAGCCCAGACCAGGAGATCGACCGCGCCCGAGTCGGAGGACGGATCCCGGCGACAATAGATTGGCGCTAGAGGAAGGGCCTCAAGTCCCATTAAACTTGAAGAAATGATACAAGGATCTCGATTTGGAAGAGAACCTCTCCAATGGCTAATCGGAGAAGGGCAACTTCTGAAGCCCAGGACCAGGTCGCCTTCCAGAGACCAGATCCGGTGAGTATCGTGGCACCACCGCCGCCACTAGCTGAGACTCCATCGTCATCAGCTGTCTCAGTGACCCAGGACCAGTTTGCCACCCTGGTCTAGCAGGTTCAAGCCCTGATCCATCTGGTTCAGGAGTGCCTTACAGCTCCCCATCTAGTTATAGCTACCCCTGCTCCATGCCTCCCCGAAGAGGCCGCAGCTCCTCTTTCTCCAGCCACTTCTTCTTCTGGTCCGCATGGAGTCGCGGACCCCCCAATCGACCTAAGGAGGCCAGACCAGTCCCGCAAGGGGGTTGCGATAAGGTTCTCCCCATATCTCGACGAGCCCAATCCCTCTCTCCGGTGTCCTCTTGCCACGACTCCACGCCATCTCCGCCTTCTCCCTGCCTCCGCACAACAGATCAGCTTCCATAGCCATGCTATGAGCACCAAGGCATTTATGGCCTCATAAAGGCCATGTGCATCTACCTGCTTTAAGGCATTTAATGCCTTATCTCCTTCCATCATTAAGGCATTTATGGCTGCCATGTTGCCCCCTTGGCACCTTTTGCGTGAGGAAGGATGGCGTCATAAAGCCAAGACAAGGAGTTCTTGACTCCATGCTTCATAGCTTCAGCCTCGGCCAGTGGGCCCACAGCACCACCCAAAGAGTTCCCACATGCGGGACCCCATTTCGGATGGCCTTCGGTGTGGAAGCTATCATCCCCGTGGAGATAGGACTTCCCTCTCCGTGGGTGCTATCACGCCTCCAGAGTCAAGGAGAAATCTTTCTCGTCCGGTGATCTTGTCCTCCGGAGAGCATCCGTCTCCAAACCGTTGAAGCAAGGAAAGCTGGCTCCGAACTAGGAAGGCCCCTATCAAGTGATGGAAGTCATCGGACCTGGCACCTACAAGCTCCAGGATCTGAATGGAAAATCCATTCCTCGGACGTGGAATTCAGATAACCTCCGTAGATATCATCAGTAGGGTATGCCTTCTACGGGCCCACCTCGTTAATTTTTTTTATTGGCATATTGCTTTTATAATTTATGGCATGGTCACCACAATCACTTCTCCAAAAAATCATAATGAAAAAACGGATGCCACTTGCTGATCCTCGGCACGACCGAGTTATCTATTTAAGCAGGGAATCTCCGAACCTCGGCTGGGCCGAGCAACAAATCTCCGAACCTCGGCTGGGCCGAGCAACAAATCTACGAACCTCGGCTATGCCGAGCAACCATTCTCCGAACCTCGACTGGGCCGAGCAATAAATCTCTGAACCTCGGCTGGGCCGAGCAACAAATCTCCGAACCTCAGCTGGGCCGAGCAACAAATCTCCGAACCTCGGCTGGGCCGAGCAATAAATCTCCGAACCTTGGCAGCGCCAAGTAAAATATAATCTTGAAGGCTCGGCTACAACCGAGTAACGGTCTCCGAACCTTGGCAGTGCCAAGTAAAATATAATCTTAAAGGCTCGGCTACAACCGAGTAACGGTCTCCGAACCTTGGCAACACCAAGTAAAATATAATCTTGAAGGCTCGGCTACAACCGAGTAACGGTCTCCGAACCTTGGCAGCGCTAAGTAAAATATAATCTTGAAGGCTCGGCTACAACCGAGTAACGGTCTCCGAACCTTGGTAGTACCAAGTAAAATATAATCTTTATAATCCTCGGCTGGGCCGAGCGATCTTCGAACCTTGGCAGCGCCAAGTAAAATATAATCTTGAAGGCTCGGATACAACCGAGTAACGGACTCCGAACCTTGGCAGCGCCAAGTAAAATATAATCTTTATAATCCTCGACTGGGCTGAGCGATCTCCGAACCTTGGCAGCGCCAAGTAAAATATAATCTTGAAGGCTCGGCTACAACCGAGTAACGGACTCCGAACCTTGGTAGCGCCAAGTAAAATATAATCTTTATAATCCTCGGCTGGGCCGAGCGATCTCCGAACCTTGGCAGCGCCAAGTAAAATATAATCTTGAAGGCTCGGCTACAACCGAGTAACGGTTTCTGAACCTTGGCAGCGCTAAGTAAAATATAATCTTGAAGGCTCGGCTACAACTGAGTAACGGTCTCCGAACCTTGGCAGCGCCAAGTAAAATATAATCTTGAAGGCTCGGCTACAACCGAGTAACGGTCTCCGAACCTTGGCAGCGCCAAGTAAAATATAATCTTGAAGGCTCGGCTACAACCGAGTAACGGTCTCTAAACCTTGGTAGCGCCAAGTAAAATATAATCTTGAAGGCTCAGCTACAACCGAGTAACAGTCTCTGAACCTTGGCAGCACCAAGTAAAATATAATCTGGAAGGCTCGGCTACAACCGAGTAACGGTCTCCGAACCTTGGCAGTGCCAAGTAAAATATAATCTTAAAGGCTCGGCTACAACTGAGTAACGGTCTCCGAACCTTGGCAGCGCCAAGTAAAATATAATCTTGAAGGCTCGGCTACAACCGAGTAACGGTCTCTGAACCTTGGCAGCGCCAAGTAAAATATAATCTTGAAGGCTCGGATACAACCGAATAACGGACTCCGAACCTTGGCAGCGCCAAGTAAAATATAATCTTTATAATCCTCGGCTGGGCCGAGCGATCTTCAAACCTTGGCAGCGCCAAGTAAAATATAATCTTGAAGGCTCGGCTACAACCGAGTAACGGACTCCGAACCTTGGCAGCACCAAGTAAAATATAATCTTTATAATCCTCAGCTGGGCCGAGCGATCTCCGAACCTTGGCAGCGCCAAGTAAAATATAATCTTGAAGGCTAGGCTACAACCGAGTAACGATCTTCGAACCTTGGCAGCACCAAGTAAAATATAATCTTGAAGGCTCGGCTACAACCGAGTAACGATCTCCGAACCTTGGCAGTGCCAAGTAAAATATAATCTTGAAGGCTCGGTTACAACCGAGTAACGGTCTCCGAACCTTGGCAGTGCCAAGTAAAATATAATCTTGAAGGCTCGGCTACAACCGAGTAATGGTCTCCGAACCTTGGCAGCGCCAAGTAAAATATATTCTTGAAGGCTCGGCTACAACCGAGTAACGGTCTCCGAACCTTGGCAGCGCCAAGTAAAATATAATCTGGAAGGCTCGGCTACAACCGAGTAACGGTCTCCGAACCTTGGCAGCGCCAAGTAAAATATAATCTTGAAGGCTCGGCTACAACCAAGTAACGGTCTCCGAACCTTGGCAGCGCCAAGTAAAATATAATCTTGAAGGCTCGGCTACAACCGAGTAACGGTCTCCGAACCTTGGTAGCGCCAAGTAAAATATAATCTTTATAATCCTCGGCTGGGCCGAGCGATCTCCGAACCTTGGCAGCGCCAAGTAAAATATAATCTTGAAGGCTCGGCTACAACTGAGTAATAGACTCCGAACCTTGGCAGCGCCAAGTAAAATATAATTTTGAAGGCTCGGCAACACCGAGTAATTTATTATTTGAAAGCCTCGGTTACAACCGAGTAGCATCTTTGAAGGCTCGGCAACACCAAGTAATTTATTATTTGAAGCCTCGGTTACAACCGAGTAGCACCTTGGAAGCCTCGGCTGTTGGGAATTGTATCCTAAAGCCAATCATTTGATGATTGTGCTAATGTAAATTGTATATAAATTGATATATTAATAAAAGTTATTTGGCAGTTTATTCATTACAAGAACATCTTCTTAATACTCCTGAAAGTAATGAAGCCCTTAGGATCTTCCTCACGATAAAGGAGGATTTATCTTAGAAGGTCCTTAAAAGAGTTCGCAACCAAATGATATACTATGACAGGGCCATAGTACTATCAATTATAGGATGTTGTATATCATATTTGTTGGTTATCCTCTTAACCAAGGAGTGTAGAGACACTGATATGACATACAGGTGAAA
Source organism: Calamus simplicifolius (assembly GCA_900491605.1). Lineage (NCBI taxonomy): Eukaryota > Viridiplantae > Streptophyta > Magnoliopsida > Arecales > Arecaceae > Calamus > Calamus simplicifolius. The sequence continues at coordinate 658,568 of UESW01004542.1, read as the reverse complement.
GTGTAGGAGTACATTTCACCAAACGTAACTTATTTTCGGATACTCTGCTGTGAAGAGTTAATCCGAGAAGATATAGGTATAAGTATCCTTCAGACCTGAAGACCACAAGCAACTCATTGTACTTAGGTACCGGACCACCTGAATTTCTAATCCAGCTACGAAAGGTTATTGGGTGCAGTCAAGTACTTGTGGTAGTCAGTTGTGGATCAAGATGGAATTTGACCTATCCCATTAAAAGGAGAAATGCTTGTGTTTCAATTTAGCAAGACCTTGGCCAAGGCACTTCATGTGAAAGTCACATGATCACTAAAGTTGAAATCACTTTATGGATTTGCTATTTAGAGTTGACAGGCTCTTAAGCCATCCTTAGCATTTGTGGTCAAGAGGATGAATTATACGGTAACTGTTTCTTAGGGTTCTTGGAGTTTGCTCGGCAACTCTTCGACCTATCCGGATGTCGGGTTCCATTGCTAGATGGGCACATCGATTAGTATAGAAAGTTGTTTCTATGCTACCGGCTTAGGTTCAAACCTAGAGAGTCACATGCATAGAAGTTTCCTAGGATGATCTATTTGCTGATCAACGATTGAGAATCGTATATGATTTAATTAATCAATTTGATTGATTGAATTATCTCAATTGGATTAAGTACAATTGAATAAGATTCAATTTGGTTTAAGTCTATTAGAAGGACAAGTCAATTTCAAATATTGATTTGAAATTAGACTTGATTTGAATTTAAATAGATTCAGGACTAGCCAAATTTGATTTAGGCTTGGACCATGATATATGTGGGTTAAGTCAAATAAATTCAGATCAGAACCCAAACCTCTCGAATATGGATCTCATATGATGAGATCGCTAAAATCTCATCTCATGAGATAGAATTTAATACATGATATTATTTATCGAACGTCGGATTTATCCCTCGTCTCTTTAGTTTTCTCCGAACGACGGAACTAAACCAAACGCCGTGACTCCTTGGTTTTCTCCGAACGTCGGAATTAAACCAAGCGCCGCGCCTTTGGCATCTCTTCGCTTTTGCCAAACGATGAATTCTTAAATGTCAGAATTAAATGTCAAGGCTAAATCGAGACTATAAATAGAGGGCATTCCCTCACCAGAGAACATAGAACAAAAATAGAACAATAATACACGATTTGTCGTGGATTGTAATTCTAAATTATCGTGGATTGTAATTCTAAAATGTTAGAATAGAAAATCCTTGTGATTCTGGTGTTAGCGGAAGCCTGGTGGATCTTGGAGAAAGATTCAAGTGAGAGGATTCAAGATCAGCAAAGCTATTTTTCTGCGAGCTAGCACTCCCAAAAATCTGATCATTTGGGGCTTCGCGTGGACGATACTAGAGGCCGGACGATTGAACGGCTGCAGAGCAATAAAAATTTATCTACTGTTCTTAAGGTAAGTGATTTGATCCCTAGATCTTAAGGCAGGCTTCAAGATAATAGTGTGACTAGTCATCTTGAAGATCAAGATATGATCTTGATATTTTTATATGCATATTTTAGATCAAACGATCCTAAATATATAGGCAAATATATGATCTTGATGCATATTAGATAGATTAATATGTAATCTTTTAATTTCCGCAATGATAATAGTTATCAATTTTTAAAATATGCATGCCTCGGAAACTATTTCTCTCTACAAATGGTATCAGAGCCATGGTTTCGTTAATAATCTAATTTATTGCATGTAAATTAATATTCTCATTAATTATGTAATTATAGCTAAAACTTATCACAAGGCCATATGGTCACAGGTGGATTGAAAATCAGAATTACCCATTCAATGAGGTATTCTGTGACATATTATCGTGCGATTATTTTATCGTTGATGCTTTGTTTAAAGAAAATTTAAATTATGCTTTGGCATCAAAACATAGATTACACACACTCTCAAAAGATATTTTATATTTGATACATATTGATGTTGTATAAAACCATAATATTTGCATGTTTAGTATAAAAACATAGATATGATATATGATGGCATGATGTCTATGTTATAAAACATACAAATATTTATGAGAGTTTTATTTGAATGTCAAATATTAGTTCATAATTTTTTTTAGATATGATCTAAATATAGGAATTATGAGTAGTAACATTATGCTTGATTAAAATATATGACATGTTAACATGAAATATATTTAATCATTTGGGTTAGCTAAATCGGATCCATAAAGGGTTAGACTCTAAGGTTTAAATCAACTGGACTAAAAGAGTATTTGTTCAAATCTAATTAGATTCGGTTAAGAATGCTCTAAATCAAATAATAGTTGTAGTTGATCAAGTCCTTCTCTTTGATTAAACCAAATGAAAGTAGATTAGGCTCCGTGGTTGAGCATGAATCTATTAGATGGTCAAATCAGAATTGGTTAACCATATGATGTCAAGGTGGGATGGCAAGTTGCTCTAGGATCAACGATCGAATGGTTTTTAATTGGGAGCTACTCGTATTGATGCGTCTTTAACGAGTTAATGGCATATCCCTCCCATCGATCTCTGTCACCTGGTCATTGTGGTGAACCATTTATGATTCAGATCATTTACCTGATTCGGGTTGACCCATGCCTGTAAGGATATCAGTATGACTGATTTAGGTGCCACTTAACCTGACTTAATCTTGTTTCATTCTACTGATTTCATAGATTCAATGGGAGAACTTGATTAGTTAATTTATCTTTATATTATTAAAATCCTCTAAAATTATTAGGTCCTTAAAATGAAATAGTTATATGATAACTAGATCATAGCCTCCCATTAAGGTGGGTGATAATGAGTCCGATGTCTTGATAATCATTGGAGGCACTCCATGCCTGGTGCTTGTCAACCATCGGAATTATCATTCATTATATGATAAGTCAGCATAACTATTAAATAAATAGTCAGGTGAGCCGAGCTTCACTCGGGCTTGGTTGTCTAACACTGATTATATCATTTAATGGTTGAACCTAACCAGAACTTACCATCGGAATTATCATTCATTATATGATAAGTCAGTATAACTATTAAATAAATAGTCAGGTGAGCCGAGCTTCACTCGGGCTTGGTTGTCTAACACTGATTATATCATTTAATGGTTGGACCTAACCAGAACTTTCAGTAGAGGCACTTCATGCCTGCTGAAGAGGTACATGGGGCAAAACTGAACACTAAGAATTATTTGGGGAAACAATGGGTTTTGAACCTACTCTTAGATGCATATGGGTTAGCCAAGCTTCACTTGGGCCTGTATGTAGTTTATGTAGATCTTAGTACCGGCTAAAGAATTAAGAATAATTCTTCGAATTGGGGTGTAGAGGCTGCCAATTTGAACAAAATAGTGGAAGAATCTTTAGACTAAAGTCCAAATCTTTAGACTAAATCAATTTATATACTAATAAACTTTAGTTTTTCCTTATGCAGAACATGGCCACTAATTTATCATTAAGGTCCCTATTGGATAGTGACAAATTGAATGGTTCCAATTTCAATAGCTGTTTCAGAAAACTTAAGATCGTCCTTGAGCATGAGAGGATTCTATATATTCTGAATAATCCTGCACCAAAGATACCTGATGCAAATACCCAAAGTTCTGAGAGAGACACTTATTAGAAGTGGCTCAATGATAGAACTAGCGTGCGTTGTATCATGTTAGCAGCAATGAACGATGAATTCGGTCGCCGATTCGAGAATGCTCAGCCAGAAGAAATCATTCAAGCGTTGAATGAATCTTTCAGCACACCCGATGATGTTGAAAGGCACAAGACTAGTTGTGCTATTTTTAATGCTCGAATGAGAGATGGATCTCCTGTCACCGATCATGTATTGTATATGATCGAGAAGATAGAACTCCTAAGCAAGATCGGCTTTCCCTTACATGAGCAGTTGAAAAAAGATGCGATCCTGAATTCCTTGCCTCCATCCTTCCGACCTTTCCATACTCATTTTCGAATGACAAAGCCTGCAGTCAACTACCACGGTTTGTTGGGATTGTTACAGAACTTTGAGAAGGATAACCAGCTCTCTAAGGGTTTGGTTAATGTGGTTGAAGGATCTAAGGTATGGCGTAAACCCTTTGGGAAAGGGAAGAAGAAAAAGAATAATAAAAGGGTGCAATATGCTAGGACATCTATAAGGGGTCAGATGCAGAAGAAGAAAGTTGATAAAAGTCAAGCTGAATGCTTTCACTACAAGATGCAAGGGCACTAGAAGAGGAACTGTCCTCTTTACATTGCCACACTTGATCCAAACAGGCCAAAGAAGAAAAAGGAGCAAGATGTTGCTCAACAAGGTATTTATATAATAACACCTTGTAATTTTTCTATATATGATAATCAGACCTGGGTATTGGATACCGGGAGTCCTTTTAACATTTGCAATTCATTGCAGGGACTACAGGTCACCAGAAGATTTGAGGATAATGAAAGATTCCTAAATGTCGGCGATGGAAGATTAGTTCCAGTACTGGCATTAGGAGTTCTTGAAATAGTTTTTAATAGAAATGTCATTATACTAAATGATTGTCATTTTTGCCCAACGTTCTTATTGAACGTAATTTCTGTAGGCCTTCTGGCCAAAAATAATTATGAAATTTTAATAAAGGATGTTACTTTGAATATCATTATGAATGGAGTCACTGTAATGACTGGGCATTTATCTAATGGCATTTATATATTATCACAGCCTGTGAATATAGTGTACCAATCAAGTAAGCGCCCTAGAACAACTGATGTCACAGATATTTATCTTTGGCACCATCGACTGGGTCATATCAACAAGAATAGATTAAACAGGTTAACTCAGGAGGGCATCCTTTCAGTTGATAATTATGAATCATTAACTACCTGTGAATCATGTCTTCTTAGTAAAATGACCAAGTCATCTTTACTGGAAAAGGTGAAAGAGCCAAAGAGCTATTGGGTCTAGTACATACTGATGTATGTGGACCAATGAGTACTTGTGCCAAAGGTGGATACTACTACTTTATTACTTTTACAGACGACCTTTCTAGGTTCGGTTATGTCTATCTTATGCGATATAAATCTGAATCGTTTGAAATGTTCAAACTATATCATAAAGAAGTAGAAAAACAAACAGGAAAATGTATTAAGACCCTTCAATCAGATCGAGGAGGCGAATACCTTTCCAATGATTTATGACATATTTAAAGGAGAATGGGATTCTCTCCCAATGGACTCCTCCTGGAACACCGCAACATAACAGTGTGTCGGAAAGAAGGAATCGAACTCTGTTAGACATGGTTCGGTCCATGATGGGTTTTGCAAGCTTGCCAATATCATTTTGGGGATACACATTAGAATCAGCTTGTCATATTCTTAATAAGGTTCCAAGTAAGTCTGTTTCTAAAACTCCACATGAGATATGGTATGGACATAAACCGGTTATTTCCTATCTGAGAGTCTGGGGGTGTCCGACTTATGTGAAACGTGCAAAATCAGACAAACTTGAACCCAAATCTGATAAATGTTTTTTCATTGGCTATCCAAAAGAAACAAAAGAATATTACTTCTACAATACTGAAGAACAAAAGTTGTTCATTAGTAATAGAGCAGTTTTTCTTAAAAAGGAGTTCCTTAGTGAAGGAACAAATAGCTCTAATGTTGAACTTGAGAAAGTTCATCAAGTAGAAGGAACAACACAGACCAGTGAACCCCTAGAATCTGAGTTGATTAGATCAAACTCAAAACCCATTTTAGATGCACCATTAAGGCGATCTGGTAGAGTACCACATCAACCGGATAGATACTTGGGTTTCTTGGTCTAGAACGATGATCCTGTTGAACTCGATGAGAACAACGAGGATCCGATCACCTATATGGATGCTATGCAAAGGACTGACTCTAATAAATGGCTTGATGCCATGAAATCCGAACTTGATTCCATGAAGGATAATAATATATGGACATTAGTTGACCCACCCAAAGGGATAAAACCCGTAGGGTATAAATGGGTTTTCAAGAGGAAAAGAGGCGCAGACGGAAAGGTAGAGATCTATAAAGCACGTCTGGTTGCCAAGGGATATCGTCAACGTTATGGTATTGACTATGACGAAACGTTTTCTCCTGTGGCAATGCTGACATCCATTCGGATTATGCTAGCTATAGCAGCACACTTCGATTATGAGATTTGGCAGATGGATGTTAAAACCGCTTTTCTAAATGGTGATTTAGAAGAACAGGTGTATATGATACAGCCTGAAGGTTTTATATCTGAAGACGAGTCTAAAGTGTGCAGGCTACAAAAGTCTATTTATGGACTTAAGCAAGCATTAAGGAGTTGGAACATACGATTTGATAAAGTGATAAAATCTTATGGCTTTATTAAGAATAAAGAAGAACCTTACATTTATAAATGGGCTAACGATTCTGTTATTGTATTTCTTGTATTATATATGGATGATATTCTCTTAATCAGGAATGATATCCCTGCATTACAAGGAATAAAGATATTGTTATCATCACAATTCTCCATGAAAGATCTGGGAGAAGCATCATACATCCTAGGGATGAAGATCTATAGAGATAGATCTAAGAGGATGCTAGGTTTATCCCAATCTACGTACATTGACACAGTGCTAAAGAGGTTTAGCATGAAGAATTCCAAGAAAGGCTATCTTCCGATAGGCCATGGAATTCATCTTTCTAAGAAGGATTGTCCGACAACTCCTAATGAAAGAGAACGTATGAGTCGAATTCCATATGCTTCGGCAGTAGGATCGATTATGTACACCATGACATGTACAAGACCAGATGTGGCATACTCACTAGGAGTAGTGAGTAGATACCAATCTGATCCAGGAGAAAAACATTGGCAAGTTGTTAAGACAATCCTTAAGTATTTGAGAAATACTAAGGACCAGTGGTTAGTCTATGGAGAGTCTGATTTGAAATTTGTTGGATATACTGATTCCAGTTTTCAATCAGATCATGATGATAGCAAAAGTGTATCGGGTTTCATGTTTATCCTAAATGGTGGAGCTGTTTGCTGAAAAAGTTCCAAGCAATATACAGTGGCAGATTCGGTGTGTGAGGCAGAGTACATCGCTGCATCAGATGCTGCGAAAGAAGCTGTGTGGCTGCGAAAGTTCATCTCCGAGCTTGGAGTGACACCTTCCATAGATGAACCAGTCCTGTTATACAGTGACAGCACTGGTGCCATAGCTCAAGCAAAGGAACCACGAGCACATCAGCGCACCAAGCACATACTGCGCCGGTTTATCTTATTCGAGAGATAGTAGACCGAGGTGACATAAATCTTCAGAAGATTGATGGAAAGAAAAACCTAGGTGACCCATTTACTAAAGCACTCAGCATCAAGGAGTTTGACAACTATAAGTTGAAGATGGGTATTAGATACTATAATGAGTGGCTTTAGGCTAAGTGGGAGTTTGTTGGGAATTGTATCCTAAAGCTAATCATTTGATGATTGTACTGATGTAAATTGTATATAAATTGATATATTAATAAAAGTTATTTGGTAGTTTATTCATTACAAGAACATCTTCTTAATACTCCTGAAAGTAATGAAGCCCTTACGATCTCCCTCACGATAAAGGAGGATTTATCTTAGAAGGTCCTAAAAGAGTTCGCGACCAAATGATATACTATGACAGGGCCATAGTACTATCAATTATAGGACGTTGTATATCATATTTGTTGGTTATCCTCTTAACCAAGGAGTGTAGAGACTCTGGTATGACATACAGGTGAAAGTGTAGGAGTACATTTCACCGAACGTGACTCATTTCTGGATACTCTGCTGTCAAGAGTTAATCCGAGAAGATATAGGTATAAGTATCCTTCAGACCTGAAGACCACAAGAAACTCATTGTACTTAGGTGCCGGACCATCTGGATTTCTAATCCAGCTACGAAATGTTACTAGGTGCAGTCAAGTACTTGTGGTAGTCAGTTGTGGATCAAGATGGAATTTGACCTATCCCATTAAAAGGAGAAATGCTTGTGTTTCAATTTAGCAAGACCTTGGCCAAGGCACTTCATGTGAAAGTCACATGATCACTAAAGTTGAAATCACTTTATGGATTTGCTATTTAGAGTTGACAGGCTCTTAAGCCATCCTTAGCATTTGTGGTCAAGAGGATGAATTATACGGTAACTGTTTCTTAGGGTTCTTGGAGTTTTCTCGGCAACTCTTCGACCTATCCGGACGTCGGGTTCCATTGCTAGATGGGCACATCGATTAGTATAGAAAGTTGTGTTCTATGCTATCGGCTTAGGTTCGAACCTAGAGAGTCACACGCATAGAAGTTTCCTAGGATGATCTATTTGCTGATCAACGATTGAGAATCGTATATGATTTAATTAATCAATTTGATTGATTGAATTATCTCAATTGGGTTAAGTACAATTGAATAAGATTCAATTTGGTTTAAGTCTATTAGAAGGACAAGTCAATTTCAAATATTGATTTGAAATTAGACTTGATTTGAATTTAAATAGATTCAGGACTAGCCAAATTTGATTTGGGCTTGGACCATGATATAAGTGGGTTAAGTCAAATAAATTCAGATTAGAACCCAAACCTCTCGAATATGGATCTCATATGATGAGATGGCTAAAATCTCATCTCATGAGATAGAATTTAATGCATGACATTTATTTACCGAACGTCGGATTTATCCCTCGTCTCTTTGGTTTTCTTCGAACGATGGAACTAAACCAAACGCTACGACTCCTTGGTTTTCTCCGAACGTCGGAATTAAACCAAGCGCCGCACCTTCGGCGTCTCTTCACTTTTGCCAAACGACGGATTCTTAAATGTCAGAATTAAATGTCAAGGCTAAATCGAGACTATAAATAGAGGGCATTCCCTCACCAGAGAACACAGAACAAAAATAGAACAACAATACACGATTTGTCGTGGATTGTAATTCTAAATTGTCGTGGATTGTAATTCTAAAATGTTAGAATAAAAAATCCTAGTGATTCTGGTGTTAGCGGAAGCCTGGTGGATCTTGGAGGAAGATTCAAGTGAGAGGATTCAAGATCAGCAAAGCTATTTTTCCGCGAGCTAGCACTTCCGAAAATCTGATCATTCGGGGCTTCGCGTGGACGATACTAGAGGCCGGACGATTGAACGGCTGCAGAGCAATAAGAATTTACCTACTGTTCTTAAGGTAAGTGATTTGATCCCTAAATCTTAAGGCAGGCTTCAAGATAATAGTGTGACTAGTCATCTTGAAGATCAAGATATGATCTTGATGTTTTTATATGCATATTTTAGATCAAACGATCCTAAATATATAGGCAAAGATATGATCTTGATGCATATTAGATAGATTAATATGTAATCTTTAATTTCCGCAATGATAATAGTTATCAATTTTTAAAAATATGCATGCCTCGGAGACTATTTCTCCCTACATCGGCAACACCGAGTAATTTATTATTTGAAGCCTCGGTCACAACCGAGTAGCAATTAACATTTGAAGCCTCGGTTACAACCGAGTAGCATCTTGGGAAAGCTCGGCAACACCGAGTAATTTATTATTTGAAGGCTCGGCAACACCAAGTAATTTATTTGAAGCCTCGGTCACAACCGAGTAGCAATTAATATTTGGAAGCCTCGGTTACAACCGAGTAGCATCTTGAAAGGCTCGGCAACACCGAGTAATTTATTATTTGAAGCCTCGGTCACAACCGAGTAGCAATTAATATTTGGAAGCCTCGGTTACAACCGAGTAGCATCTTGGGAAGGCTCGGCAACACCGAGTAATTTATTATTTGAAGGCTCGGCGACAACCGAGTAATATATTTCTAAAGGCTCGTCAACAACCAAGTAATAAATTTTCAGAGCATCGGCCAAAGACCGAGTGATATATTTCTAAAGGCTCGGCAACAACCGAGTAATAAATTCATCCATAAAAGTACGCTCTTTCTAGACCCATTTTTATTCATTGAATTAAGTTTAGTTTTTAAAAGGCCTACGAAATTTTTTATAACTCTCCTTGAAAGTTACAATGAGAAGCGGGTCATAAAAAGCCCCGGCCAGAGCCGGAGTGCATCTCTTATCATCAAAAGCCCCGGCTAGAGCCGGAGTGCATCTCTTATTATCGAAAGCCTCGGCCAGAGCCAAAGGGCATCACCTATTAATAGAAACCTCGGCCAAGACCGAGTGACATGTCGAAACCCTCGGCTAAAGCCGGAGGGAATTTCTTATTGATCTTCAAAATCCCCGGCCAGAGCCGGAGTGCATCTCTTATTATCAAAAGCCCCGGCCAGAGCCGGAGTGCATCTCTTATCATCAAAAGCCCCGGCCAGAGCCAGAGTGCATCTCTTATTACCAAAAGCTCCGGCTCTGGCCGGAGTGCATCTCTTATTATCAAAAGCCTCGGCCAAAGACTGAGTGATATATTTCTGCAGCCTCGGCCAATCCGAGTGATACAACACTAAAGCTTCATCCCAGCCGGATAATTTCTCGGACACTCTAGTGCAACTAAAGCACCTTATTTTACTTCAGCAAGAGGGCCGCCCAGGCCTTTCTCTAACCTACACAGAGATAAACACTTCCTCTACAGAGGATCGAATGACACATCCCCTAAATAAGATTGCTCCAGAATTCTACTCCCTATATCCAAAATTACACTTCGGACTAGGAAGTGGGGGGCATGTGATGAGGGGTAAAATCATCATTGCATTGTTGACCGCTCACATCGGCGATTGGGTCGCGCCTAGTCCAAATGCCCTGCTTGCTAGCTGGCCTGCTGGCGCGACATTCTAGCAACAAGAGTCTCCTCATAATGAAGAAAGAGAACAAGAGGGAAAAAAGGGCCACGTCACGTACGTGGGTTCTCCCAAGGGCCCCCTCATTAATATCCGGCAGTCAAATCAATAGGCTAGAGCATTTAATGGTGCAGAAACGGTCATAATGACTTAGCCAGCATTTAATGGAATAAAAAGAGAGGAGAAAGCATACTTCGGCCAACATGCCTCGGCAAATATACTTCGGCCAACATGCCTCGGCAAATATAGTTCGGCAAATATACTTCGGCCAATATGCCTCGGCAAATATAGTTCGGCCAACATACCTCGGCCTCCGCAACCACGCTATTTCTTTTGCATCAAGGCATTTATGACCTCATAAAGGCCACATATATCCACCTGCTTTAAGGCATTCAATGCCTTATTTTCTTCCATGCATTAAGGCATTTATGGCTGCCACGTTGGCCCCTTGTGCCTCGGCACCTACCTCCGCCGAGCCTCCGCCAGCCATGATGACTGAACCACAGCGTTCAAAATACCTCTGTGGAATCTTGCGCGGGAGAGTTCAAATTCACTATAACATAATAAGATTCCAAATAAGGAATAATGCCAAGATGTGGCCTATGACCTACAATAGTGGCCTAGGGACCATGTAGCCACTAAGTCTCGAGCCATCGGCCAGCTCTCCCCGCCTCCCAGCCGTCGATCCTCTAACTAACCATATACGGATCCTACCGGCCCTGTAACAACCTGATTCGAATCCGTTTCGAATCCCAACAACTTTCAGACCTCGTCCAGAGCACGTCCAAGAAGTCAGGTGACCGCCTATAAATACTACCACCCTCAAGCCTCTCAGGTACGGCTATTCTATGCTCATTTTTTATTCACAGTTCTCACACTCCGCCATGAAAGCTCTCACGAGAGCTCGGAGGAACTCTTCCTGAGGGATCCTTCTCCCCATATTTGTTGATTGCTAGTCTCCACTGACTTGGGCGTCGGAGGGTCTTCCGTAGAGGGCCACCCCCAACGCCTCTCGCGCGAGAACTTCTGTGCAGGTTTGCCCAGAAGGAAGCCCAGACCAGGAGATCGACCATGCCCGAGTCGAAGGATGGATCCAGGCGGCAACATGGCGAATATTATAATTAAGCATATAAATAATTGCATTGGCTTAATTAATTAATTAAAGCCTTCACAGTTGATCGGTTAAGCTTATCAGCTTCTTAATTATGTCATTTTGTTATGGTCATGTACAGCACGACAAGCCTCGGTTACAAACCGGCCAGAATGATTGCATCATGGCTGTACGTATAATGCTATCAAAACCATTAATTTCTAGTGGTGGGGTTAATTGTGACGCAATTAGAAAATAAAGTAATAGTTTTAGCAAGGTAATTACATAGCTAGTACTGTGGATCCAACTAGGATATCATTGCGGACTGATGTGGAAAACTTAATGATGACGCCCGATCACTGGTTCTGAACGTTGGGATGAGAAAGCAGATTGATCAGAGGATCTTCGCTCCACCGAGTTGCCTGCAAAAACCCCCAAGATCGGAGGGATTCTCCAGTGAGACCCTCCGATGCTCAAGTTAGCAATCGAGGTCACAGCTGAGGAGGAGCTCGAATGAGCTCTTTTCAGATGAAAAAAGTGTTCTCGGGGAGGAGGGATTCCTCTCTGGGTGCTAGGATAGCGATTTCTTGGGGTTATCGCTCATACCTGATTATTGAGTGGATTTACCTCTTTATAGGGGTTGACACTTGCATGATCATGTGGGATTCCGTGAAAAGGGAATGACCACGGAGTTCTTGGGAGTTGTGTGAACCTAGGCTGGTTGGTGGGTCCTGTCCCATCGGAGAGGGAGAAAACGATGATTGGTGGGCTAAGTCCTATCAGCTAGTGGGGCTATTGGGTAGTTGGGTCCAGTCCCATCAGCAGCGTGGCCAGTGGGTAGTTGGATCTGGCGTTGTCAGACGGCGCGGGTCAGAGAGGTGGCGTTCGGAGCTACCAGGGCCGTGCTGGGGCAGATTTGGAGGAAACTGGGAAGTCTCGACTCTCCCGAGGGAGCCGAGGCTGAGCTGGGTCGACCAGGGATGGCCGGGGCTAACCTCGCCGACTAGGAAGTGCTAGGGCGGGGCCGACCAGGAATGGTCGGGGCTGGTTCGGCGGACTGGAGATGCCGGGGCCGAGAGGGGCTGACCAGGAATGGTCGGGGCCGACTCGGCAGGCTTGGAGATGCCGGGGCCGAGCGGGGCCGACTAGGAATAGTCGGGGCCGACTCGGCGGGCTTGGAGATGCCAGGGCCGAGCGGGGTCGGCCAGGAATGGTCGGGGCTGACTCGGCGGGCCTGGAGCCATCGGGGCCGAGCGGGGCCGACTTGTTAGGCTGGGAGACGCTGGGGCCGAAAGGGGCTGACCAGGAATGGTCGGAGCCGACTCGGCAGGCTGGGAGACGCTGGAGCCGAGAGGGGCCGACCAGGAATGGTCAGGGCTGACTCAGCAGGCTTGAAAATGCTGAGGCCGAGTGGGGCCGACCAGGAATGGTCGGGGCCGACTTGGCGGGCCTGGAGCTGTCGGGGCCGACTCGGCAAGCTGGGAGACACCGGGGCTGAGAGGGGCCGACCAGGAACGGTTGGGGCCGACTCGGCGGGCATGGAGCTGCCGGGGCCGATCGAGACCGATCTGGAATGGTCGGGGCCGACTCGGCAGGCTTGGAGACGCCGGGACCGAGCGGAACTGACCAGGAATGGCCGAGGCCGACTCGGCAGGCTTGAAGACGCCGGGGCCGAGCGGGGCCGACCAGGAATGGTCGGGGCCGACTCAGCAGGCTTGGAGACGCCGGGGCCGAGCGGGGCCGACCAGGAATGGTCAGGGCCAACTCGGCAGGCTTGGAGACGCCGAGGCCAAGAGGGGTCGACCAAGAATGATCGGGGCCAACTTGGCAAGCTTGGAGATGCCGGGGCCGACCAGGAATGGTCGGGGCCGACTCGGCAGGCTTGGAGATGCCGGGGCCGAGCGGGGCCGACTAGGAATGGTCGGGGCCGACTCGGCAGGCTGGAGATGCCGGGGCCGAGAGGGGCCGACCAGGAATGGTCGGGGCCGACTAGGAGGGCCTGGAGCTGCCGGGGCCGACTCGGTAGGCTTGGAGATGCCGGGAGCACTAATGTTTTGGTTTTGCTGAAATTGCCCTTGTGGCTACACCAGCCACATCAGATGCCCCCACACCCCTGAGTGCTAAGGACCGCGTGCCTGCAATCCTTTGGGTGAAAGTGGTGCAAAAATTTAAAAAGAATGATTGCCTCCTTAGTGCGCTTTAAATGGTTTGATGAGCTGGCGCTTTGTCCCGAGGTAGTGTCGCTTCGAAGATTTCCTGCAATCATGCGTTAGGTGGGGCTGATGTTGGCGCCGAATGCTCCGGAGAGGGAGCTCATTGGGGATGGAAAAAGGCAAGGACCATCATTGCCGCTCTGTTTCTATGCCCCACGATTGGCCGGAGATCACGCCTTTTGGAGTGAATCGAGGCAACACGCCTCAGGCGCAGGCGAGATTTCTGACTGGCAGCCCGTAACGCAATGGATGCGCGCCACGTGGTAGGATCTCGGGCGGCGTTAGTCGATGATGGAGGCTATAAAAGCATCTCAAGAGCCCGCAGAAACCTTTACACTGCCATTGCTTTCTTCCACTTTCTTCTTCCCTGAGTTCTTCTGCGACCTGAGTCCTTCCAATTCCTAGGTTTGTTTCATCCCTTACTTCACCTATGGACCGCGTGCCATTAGGGAGGGCAAGAGACCCGTAGAAGAGTCTTCCCAATCTAGCAGTGAAAACCAGGCCCCTGTAGCTAGTAGCCAAATGCCTCGGCCTGTGGGTGGCATCGTCATCCGCAACCAATCGGGGGCAATAGGACCTCCGTCCACCTCCGGTCCTCCTATTAGGGCAGTCCCCGTGTCCTCTCACCATCCGACGCTTCCTTCGGCGGTGAGTTCTGATCTAGCGGGTCCAGCAGGGGTGGCATCAACCATGACCTCTAAGGACGTAGAGGCCGTTAGGGCTAAATACCTGGTCCCTGACATCATTGGCCTGTCCGCACCGGGGCCTGAAGATAGGGTGACCTCTGACTATCCAGGTCGGGTCGCTCTATACGAGGAGTTCTTCCGGTGTGGGCTGCGCCTTCCCTTCCATCCTTTTTTTCTTAACCTCTTAGATAGGTATAGGTTAGTGCCGGCACAGTTGACTTCGAACTCGATTCGGATCATCTATGCCTTTGCCATTCTTTGTCATTTTGAGGGGGCCCGCCCAGGGCTATCTCTATTCCGATCTTTCTATAAGCTCCGCCGTCAAGGTGAGGGGGCCTGGTGGGCATTTATCGCCAGGCCGGGTAGAGCTTTCCCCTTAGGCCTCCCGTTCAAAATTAGAGGGTGGAAATCTAGATTTCTTTTTGCCCACGTCGAGGGGGTAAGGGCCACTTGGAGGGAGCCAGACACTAGCTCCAACGACGATTCCTCCGTAAGGGATAGGGATAAGAAACTATTCACCCAACTGTCCAACTGCCAAATCCCTGGCTACAAGGAACTCCTGTCCGAGGAGAACCTGGTAGAAGCCGAGTTAGCACCGACGACCGATGAGCTTGACGCTTGAATCCTTCTGTCTTGTCCTTCGATTTGTTGTATGTCGCTACTAATGCTCATTATTCTTTTCTGTGCAGCAATGAAGGTTTCCGCCAGCGATTTCGAGGCCGTCCTGAGGCAGAAGAGGCAGGCGACCGGAGAGTCATCCAGGCCGGCGAAAAGAATTCGGAGAAGGGAGCCAGCCGGACCAGCCACAGCCCCAGCGCCTGCGAAGGAGCCGGCTGAGAAGAAGCCGGTCGTAGGAGTGGCTCCGAAGCCAGCTAGGGCTGAAGTTGAAGAAGGGGAGATCCCGGCCACCACCGAAATGACGGTGGTGGTCTTGGATGAGGAGGAAGTGTTGGAAATTGTATCCTAAAGCCAATCATTTGATGATTGTGCTGATGTAAATTATATATAAATTGATATATTAATAAAAGTTATTTGGCAGTTTATTCATTACAAGAACATCTTCTTAATACTCCTGAAAGTAATGAAGCCCTTAGGATCTTCCTCACGATAAAGGAGGATTTATCTTAGAAGGTCCTTAAAAGAGTTTGCAACCAAATGATATACTATGACAGGGCCATAGTACTATCAATTATAGGACGTTGTATATCATATTTGTTGGTTATCCTCTTAACCAAGGAGTGTAGAGACTCTGGTATGACATACAGGTGAAAGTGTAGGAGTACATTTCATCGAACGTAACTCATTTTCGGATACTCTGCTGTCAAGAGTTAATCCGAGAAGATATAGGTATAAGTATCCTTCAGACCTGAAGACCACAAGCAACTCATTGTACTTACGTGCCGGACCATCTGGATTTCTAATCTAGCTACGAAAGGTTACTGGGTGCAGTCAAGTACTTGTGGTAGTCAGTTGTGGATCAAGATGGAATTTGACCTATCCCATTAAAAGGAGAAATGCTTGTGTTTCAATTTAGCAAGACCTTGGCCAAGGCACTTCATGTGAAAGTCACATGATCACTAAAGTTGAAATCACTTTATGGATTTGCTATTTAGAGTTGACAGGCTCTTAAGCCATCCTTAGCATTTGTGGTCAAGAGGATGAATTATACTGTAACTATTTCTTAGGGTTCTTGGAGTTTGCTCAGCAACTCTTCGACCTATCCGGACGTCGGGTTCCATTGCTAGATGGGCACATCGATTAGTATAGAAAGTTGTTTCTATGCTACCGGCTTAGGTTCGAACCTAGAGAGTCACACGCATAGAAGTTTCCTAGGATGATCTATTTGCTAATCAACGATTGAGAATCGTATATGATTTAATTAATCAATTTGATTGATTGAATTATCTCAATTGGGTTAAGTACAATTGAATAAGATTCAATTTGGTTTAAGTTTATTAGAAGGATAAGTCAATTTCAAATATTGATTTGAAATTAGACTTGATTTGAATTTAAATAGATTCAGGACTAGCCAAATTTGATTTGGGCTTGGACCATGATATGTGGGTTAAGTCAAATAAATTCAGATCAGAACCCAAACCTCTCGAATATGGATCTCATATGATGAGATGGCTAAAATCTCATCTCATGAGATAGAATTTAATGCATGACATTTATTTATCGAATGTCGGATTTATCCCTCGTCTCTTTGGTTTTCTCCGAACGATGGAACTAAACCAAACGCCGCGACTCCTTGGTTTTCTCCAAACGTCGAAATTAAACCAAGCGCCGCGCCTTCGGCGTCTCTTCGCTTTTGCCAAACGATGGATTCTTAAATGTCAGAATTAAATGTCAAGGCTAAATTGAGACTATAAACAGAGGGCATTCCCTCACCAGAGAACACATAACAAAAATAGAACAACAATGCACGATTTGTCATGGATTGTAATTCTAAATTGTCGTAGATTGTAATTCTAAAATGTTAGAATAGAAAATCCTGGTGATTCTGGTGTTAGCGGAAGCCTGGTGGATCTTGGAGGAAGATTTAAGTGAGAGGATTCAAGATCAGCAAAGCTATTTTTCCGCGAGCTAGCACTCCCAAAAATCTGATCATTCGGGGCTTCGCGTGGACGATACTAGAGGCCGGACGATTGAACGGCTACAGAGCAATAAGGATTTACCTACTATTCTTAAGGTAAGTGATTTGATCCCTAGATCTTAAGGCAGGCTTCAAGATAATAGTGTGACTAGTCATCTTGAAGATCAAGATATGATCTTGATATTTTTATATGCATATTTTAGATCAAACGACCCTGAATATATAGGCAAAGATATGATCTTGATGCATATTAGATAGATTAATATGTAATCTTTTAATTTCCGCAATGATAATAGTTATCAATTTTTAAAAATATGCATGCCTCGGAGACTATTTCTCCCTACAAATGGTATCAGAGCCATGGTTTCGTTAATGATCTAATTTATTGCATGTAAATTAATATTCTCATTAATTATGTAATTATGGCTAAAACTTATCACAAGGATTGAAAATCCGAATTACCCATTCAATGAGGTATTATGTGACATATTGCCGTGGGATTATTTTATCGTTGATGCTTTGTTTAAAGAAAATTTAAATTATGCTTTGGCATCAAAATATAGATTACACACACTCTCAAAAGATATTTTATATTTGATACATATTGATGTTGTATAAAACCATAATATTTGCATGTTTAGTATAAAAACATAGATATGATATATGATGGCATGATGTCTATGTTATAAAACATACAAATATTTATGAGAGTTTATTTGAATGTCAAATATTAGTTCATAATTTTTTTTAGATATGATCTAAATATAGGAATTATGAGTAGTAACATTATGCTTGATTGAAATATATGACATGTTAACATGAAATATATTTAATCATTTGGGTTAGCTAAATCGGGTCCATAAAGGGTTAGACTCTAAGGTTTAAATCAACTGGACTAAAAGAGTATTTGTTCAAATCTAATTAGATTAGGTTAAGAATGCTCTAAATCAAACAATAGTTGTAGTTGATCAAGTCCTTCTCTTTGATTAAACCAAATGGAAGTAGATTAGGCTCCGTGGTTGAGCATGAATCTATTAGATGGTCAAATCAAAATTGGTTAACCATATGATGTCAAGGTGGGATGGCAAGTTGCTCTAGGATCAACGATCGAATGGTTTTTAATTGGGAGCTACTCGTATTGATGCGTCTTTAACGAGTTAATGGCATATCCCTCCCATCGATCTCTCTCACCTGGTCATTGTGGTGAACCATTTATGATTCAGATCATTTACCTGATTCGGGTTGACCCATGCCTGTAAGGATATCAGTATGACTGATTTAGGTGCCACTTAACCTGACTTAATCTTGTTTCATTCTACCGATTTCATAGATTCAGTGGGAGAACTTGATTAGTCAATTTATCTTCATATTATTAAAATCCTCTAAAATTATTAGGTCCTTAAAATGAAATAGTTATATGATAACTAGATCATAGCCTCCCATTAAGGTGGGTGATAATGAGTCCGATGTCTTGATAATCATTGGAGGCACTCCATGCCTGGTGCTTGTCAACCATCGGAATTATCATTCATTATATGATAAGTCAGCGTAACTATTAAATAAACAGTCAGGTGAGCCGAGCTTCACTCGGGCTTGGTTGTCTATTGATAGGTTACACTGATTATATCATTTAATGGTTGGACCTAACCAGAACTTTCAGTGGAGGCACTTCATGCCTGCTGAAGAGGTACATGGGGCAAAACTGAACACTAAGAATTGTTTGGGGAAACAATTGGTTTTGAACCTACTCTTAGATGCATATGGGTTAGCCAAGCTTCACTTGGGCCTGTATGTAGTTTATGTAGATCTTAGTGCCCGCTAAAGAATTAAGAATAATTCTTCGAATTGGGGTGTAGAGGCTGCCAATTTGAACAAAATAGTGGAGAATCTTTAGACTAAAGTCCAAGTCTTTAGACTGAATCAATTTATATACTAATAAACTTTAGTTTTTCCTTATGCAGAACATGGCCACTAATTTATCATTAAGGTCCCTATTGGATAGTGACAAATTGAATGGTTCCAATTTCAATAGCTGGTTCAGAAAACTTAAGATCGTCCTTGAGCATGAGAGGATTCTATATATTCTGAATAATCCTGCACCAAAGATACCTGATGCAAACACCCAAAGTTCTGAGAGAGACACTTATCAGAAGTGGCTCAATGATAGAACTAGCGTGCGTTGTATCATGTTAGCAGCAATGAACGATGAATTCGGTCGCCGGTTCGAGAATGCTCAGCCAGAAGAAATCATTCAAGCGTTGAATGAATCTTTCGGCACACCCGACGATGTTGAAAGGCACAAGACTAGTTGTGCTATTTTCAATGCTCGAATGAGAGATGGATCTCCTGTCACTGATCATGTATTGTACATGATCGAGAAGATAGAACTCCTAAGCAAGCTCGGCTTTCCCTTACATGAGCAGTTGGGAAAAGATGCGATCCTGAATTCCTTGCCTCCATCCTTCCGACCTTTCCTTACTCATTTTCGAATGACAAAGCCTGCAGTCAACTACCATGGTTTGTTGGGGTTGTTACAGAACTTTGAGAAGGATAACCAGCTCTCTAAGGGTTTGGTTAATGTGGTTGAAGGATCTAAGGTAGGGCGTAAACCTTTGGAAAGGGAAGAAGAAAAAGAATAATAAAAGGGTGCAACATGCTAGGACATCTATAAGGGGTCAGATGCAGAAGAAGAAAGTTGATAAAAGTCAAGCTGAATGCTTTCACTGCAAGATGCAAGGGCACTGGAAGAGGAACTGTCCTCTTTACATTGCCACACTTGATCCAAACAGGCCAAAGAAGAAAAAGGAGCAAGATGTTGCTCAACAAGGTATTTATATGATAACACCTTGTAATTTTTCTATATATGATAATCAGACCTGGGTATTGGATACCGGGAGTCCTTTTAACATTTGCAATTCATTGCAGGGACTACAGGTCACTAGAAGATTTGAGGACAATGAAAGATTCCTAAATGTCGGCGATGGAAGATTAGTTCCAGTACTGGCATTAGGAGTTCTTGAAATAGTTTTCAATAGAAATGTCATTATACTAAATGATTGTCATTTTTGCCCAACGTTCTTATTGAACGTAATTTCTGTAGGCCTTCTGGCCAAAAATAATTATGAAATTTTAATAAAGGATGTTACTTTGAATATCATTATGAATGGAGTCACTGTAATGACTGGGCATTTATCTAATGGCATTTATATATTATCACAGCCTATGAATGTAGTGTACCAATCAAGTAAGCGCCCTAGAACAACTGATGTCACAGATATTTATCTTTGGCACCATCGGCTGGGTCATATCAACAAGAACAGATTAAACAGGTTAACTCAGAGGGCATCCTTCGAGTTGATGATTGTGAATCATTAACTACCTGTGAATCATGTCTTCTTGGTAAAATGACCAAGTCATCTTTTACTGGAAAAGGTGAAAGAGCCAAAGAGCTATTGGGTCTAGTACATACTGATGTATGTGGACCAATGAGCACTTGTGCCAAAGGTGGATACTACTACTTCATTACTTTTACAGACGACCTTTCTAGGTTCGGTTATGTCTATCTTATGCGACATAAATCTGAATCGTTTGAAATGTTCAAACTATATCATAAAGAAGTAGAAAAACAAACAGGAAAATGTATTAAGACCCTTCGATCAGATCGAGGAGGCGAATACCTTTCCAATGAATTTGTGACATATTTAAAGGAGAATGAGATTCTCTCCCAATGGACTCCTCCTGGAACACCGCAACATAACGGTGTGTCAGAAAGAAGGAATCGAACTCTGTTAGACATGGTTCGGTCCATGATGGGTTTTGCAAGCTTGCCAATATCATTTTGGGGATACGCATTAGAATCAGCTTGTCATATTCTTAATAAGGTTCCAAGTAAGTCTGTTTCTAAAACTCCACATGAGATGTGGTATGACATAAACCGGTTATTACCTATCTGAGAGTCTGGGGGTGTCCGGCTTATGTGAAACATGCAAAATCAGACAAACTTGAACCCAAATCTGACAAATATTTTTTCATCGGCTATCCGAAAGAAATAAAAGGATATTACTTCTACAATATTGAAGAACAAAAGTTGTTCATTAGTAATAGAGCAGTTTTTCTTGAAAAGGAGTTCCTTAGTGAAGGAACAAATAGCTCTAATGTTGAACTTGAGGAAGTTCATCAAGTAGAAGGAACAACACAAACCAGTAAACCCCTAGAATCTGAGTTGATTAGATCAAACTCAAAACCCATTTTAGATGCACAATTAAGGCGATCTGGTAGAGTACCACATCAACCGGATAGATACTTGGGTTTCTTGGTCCAAAACGATGATCCTGTTGAACTCGATGAGAACAACGAGGATCCGATCACCTATATGGATGCTATGCAAAGGACTGACTCTAATAAATGGCTTGATGCCATAAAATCTGAATTTGATTCCATGAAGGACAATAATGTATGGACATTAGTTGACCCACCGAAGGGATAAAACCCATAGGGTGTAAATGGTTTTCAAGAGGAAAAGAGGCGCAGACGGAAAGGTAGAGACCTATAAAGCACGTCTGGTTGCCAAGGGGTATCGTCAACGTTATGGTATTGACTATGACGAAACGTTTTCTCTTGTGGCAATGCTGAAATCCATTCGGATTATGCTAGCTATAGCAGCACACTTCGATTATGAGATTTGGCAGATGGATGTTAAAACCGTTTTTCTAAATGGTGATTTAGAAGAACAGGTGTATATGATACAGCCTGAAGGTTTTATATCTGAAGACGAGTCTAAAGTGTGCAGGCTACAGAAGTCTATTTATGGACTTAAGCAAGCATCAAGGAGTTGGAACATACGATTTGATAAAGTGATCAAATCTTATGGCTTTATTAAGAATAAAGAAGAACCTTGCATTTATAAATGGGCTAACGATTCTGTTATTGTATTTCTTGTATTATATGTGGATGATATTCTCTTAATCGGGAATGATATCCCTGCATTACAAGGAATAAAGACATGGTTATCATCACAATTCTCCATGAAAGATCTGGAAGAAGCATCATACATCCTAGGGATGAAGATCTATAGAGATAGATCTAAGAGGATGCTAGGTTTATCCCAATCTACGTACATTGACACAGTGCTAAAGAGGTTTAGCATAAAGAATTCCAAGAAAGGCTATCTTCCGATAGGCCATGGAATTCATCTTTCTAAGAAGGATTGTCCGACAACTCCTAATGAAAGAGAACGTATGAGTCGAATTCTATATGCTTCGGCAGTAGGATCGATTATGTATACCATGATATGTACAAGACCAGATGTGGCATACTCACTAGGAGTAGTGAGTAGATACCAATCTGATCCAGGAGAAAAACACTGGCAAGTTGTTAAGACAATCCTTAAGTATTTGAGAAATACTAAGGACCAGTGGTTAGTCTATGGAGAGTCTGATTTGAAACTTGTTGGATATACTGATTCCAGTTTTCAATCAGATCATGATGATAGCAAAAGTGTATCGGTTTCGTGTTTATCCTAAATGGTGGAGCTGTTTGCTGAAAAAGTTCTAAGCAACATACAGTGGCAGATTCGGTGTGCGAGGCAGAGTACATCGCTGCATCAGATGCTGGGAAAGAAGCTGTGTGGCTGCGAAAGTTTATCTCCGAGCTTGAAGTGACACCTTCCATAGATGAACCAGTCCTGTTATACAGTGACAGCACTGGTGCCATAGCTCAAGCAAAGGAACCACGAGCACATCAGCGCACCAAGCACATACTACGCCAGTTTCATCTTATTCGAGAGATAGTAGACCGAGGTGACATAAATCTTCAGAAGATTGATGGAAAGGAAAACCTAGGTGACCCATTTACTAAAGCACTCAGCATCAAGGAGTTTGACAACTATAAGTTAAAGATGGGTATTAGATACTGTAATGAGTGGCTTTAGGCTAAGTGAGAGTTTGTTGGGAATTGTATCCTAAAGCCAATCATTTGATGATTGTGCTGATGTAAATTGTATATAAATTGATATATTAATAAAAGTTATTTGGCAGTTTATTCATTACAAGAACATCTTCTTAATACTCCTGAAAGTAATGAAGCCCTTAGGATCTTCCTCACGATAAAGGAGGATTTATCTTAGAAGGTCCTTAAAAGAGTTCGCGACCAAATGATATACTATGACAGGGCCATAGTACTATCAATTATAGGACGTTGTATATCATATTTGTTGGTTATCCTCTTAACCAAGGAGTGTAGAGACACTGGTATGACATACAGGTGAAAGTGTAGGAGTACATTTCACGAACGTGACTCATTTCCGGATACTCTGCTGTCAAGAGTTAATCCGAGAAGATATAGGTATAAGTATCCTTCAGACCTGAAGATCACAACCAGTGGCTTACAAGCAACTCATTGTACTTAGGTGCCGGACCACCTGGATTTCTAATCCAGCTACGAAAGGTTACTGGGTGCAGTCAAGTACTTGTGGTAGTCAGTTGTGGATCAAGATGAATTTGACCTATCCCATTAAAAGGAGAAATGCTTGTGTTTCAATTTAGCAAGACCTTGGCCAAGGCACTTCATGTGAAAGTCACATGATCACTAAAGTTGAAATCACTTTATGGATTTGCTATTTAGAGTTGACAGGCTCTTAAGCCATCCTTAGCATTTGTGGTCAAGAGGATGAATTATACGGTAACTGTTTCTTAGGGTTCTTGGAGTTTGCTCGGCAACTCTTCGACCTATCCGGACGTCGGGTTCCATTGCTAGATGGGCACATCGATTAGTATAGAAAGTTGTTTCTATGCTACCGGCTTAGGTTCGAACCTAGAGAGTCACACGCATAGAAGTTTCCTAGGATGATCTATTTGCTGATCAACGATTGAGAATCGTATATGATTTAATTAATCAATTTGATTGATTGAATTATCTCAATTGGGTTAAGTACAATTGAATAAGATTCAATTTGGTTTAAGTCTATTAGAAGGACAAGTCAATTTCAAATATTGATTTGAAATTAGACTTGATTTGAATTTAAATAGATTCAGGACTAGCCAAATTTGATTTGGGCTTGGACCATGATCTATGTGGGTTAAGTCAAATAAATTCAGATCAGAACCCAAACCTCTCGAATATGGATCTCATATGATGAGATGGCTAAAATCTCATCTCATGAGATAGAATTTAATGCATGACATTTATTTACCGAATGTCGGATTTATCCCTTGTCTCTTTGGTTTTCTCCGAACGACGGAACTAAACCAAACGCCGCGACTCCTTGGTTTTCTCCGAATATCGGAATTAAACCAAGCGCCGCGCCTTCGGCGTCTCTTCGCTTTTGCCAAACGATGGATTCTTAAATGTCAGAATTAAATGTCAAGGCTAAATCGAGACTATAAATAGAGGGCATTCCCTCACCAGAGAACACAGAACAAAAATAGAACAACAATACACGATTTATCATGGATTGTAATTCTAAATTGTCGTGGATTGTAATTCTAAAATGTTAGAATAGAAAATCCTGGTGATTCTGGTGTTAGCGGAAGCCTGGTGGATCTTGGAGGAAGATTCAAGTGAGAGGATTCAAGATCAGCAAAGCTATTTTTCCGCGAGCTAGCACTCTGGAAATCTGATCATTCGGGGCTTCGCGTGGACGATACTAGAGGCCGGACGATTGAACGGCTGCAGAGCAATAAGGATTTACCTACTGTTCTTAAGGTAAGTGATTTGATCCCTAGATCTTAAGGCAGGCTTCAAGATATAGTGTGACTAGTCATCTTGAAGATCAAGATATGATCTTGATGTTTTTATATGCATATTTTAGATCAAACGACCCTGAATATATAGGCAAAGATATGATCTTGATGCATATTAGATAGATTAATATGTAATCTTTTAATTTCCGCAATGATAATAGTTATCAATTTTTAAAAATATGCATGCCTCGGAGACTATTTCTCCCTACAGGAAGCCCCCGCCGCTGCCGATGTGCTCGAGGCAGGGAGGGTTACCATCGCCGTCGGCCCCCCGGCTGCTGCAGAGCCGGAAAGGGAGAGTGCTCCCCCAACTGCCGGTGAGGGGGAACGAGTTGCCAGGAAAGCCCAGGACGGGGCGGAGGCGACCGAGAAGCAGAGGGGTGAGCCGAGGAGCTCATCCCATCAACCGGCCCGTCACCCGGCCTGCCCCCAAGCCGAAGGTCCGCAGGAGGGACAGACACGGCTGGTCCCTACAATCGGCACGATGGCGGACGCCGCACAAGCCTCCCGCCTCCTGTTGGGAGTTTGGACCACCGAGTTCGAAGAGGAGATGCGGGGATTGAGTCACTCCGTACTCCTAGATATGGTCATGGTCGCTGTTGTCCAGGTACTTTTTGAATCTTCCTCATTTTTCCTAATATTTTTTCCTTCCCGCAGCTAACATGTTTTCTCTGCTACAGATGGCCAACGGCGCAATTGGTCTTCATGAGGCACTCGCCCACTCCTCGAACACGATGATCAAGGCCCTGGCGAGGGCCGACAAGTATAAAAAGGAGAGTATGGCGCAGGCCGAAAGCCTTGCTTGCCTTCATCAAGAGGCCTCGGCCCGGGAGGAGAGCGTGGCCGGCCGCCTAAGGGAGATGGAGAGCCGGGCCGAAGCCGAGAGTGGCCGGGCCTCCGCAGCCGAGGCCAAAATGAAGTTGGCCTCAGAAAGGTTGAAGGCCGCCGCGGCGCAGAATGAAGAGCTGACCCGACGGCTCCAAAGCACCGAGGAGGAGGTCCGGGCCGCAGGGGAGAGGGCCGCTGCCGCGGAGAAAGCGGCAGCGGAAACGGTCTCGGAGAAGGCCGGGGCGGTAGCCTGTGCCGATGAGGCTAGTGCCCGTGCCGAAGAAGCCGAGGGCAGGGCCTGGGAGGCCGAGGCGCGAGCCAAGAAGGCCGAGGCCAAAGCGCAGCGGGCTGAAGCCGAGGCGGGGCAGGCCGTCTCCAATTACAAGGCCTCGCCGGAGTTCAAGCAGGAAGTCATCAAGGCCAGCCTCGATGCTTATGTTCAAGGCTTCGAGATGTGCAAGGTCAAAGTATCTGCGGCTCTCGAGATCGACGTTGCTGAACTTGAAGACATCCGGCCTGGGGAGCCTGACGAGGAGCCAGCAGAGAAAGAGGACGAGAAGAAGCCTGGACCCGGCGAGCCTTGAAGACCCACTATCCATTTTTCTTCTTTATCTTGTGTAACCGGCCTCAGGCCCAATTTTGTACTTACCCTTGACTGTTAATGAAGAAACCTTCTATCAAAGCTTCTCAATTTTGTACCTCTTCTTGATTACTAATAAAGAAGAAATTTTTATCAAACTTTGCTCTATCTGTTCCTTCTTCTTTTGGGAAAAAACACCTAACTGTGTCTTTACTTCCCGTGGCTGAATCACATATGCTGATAACGTCATGGCCGAACGTTGCATCTTCTGAAACGTTTTCTTAGCCTCAAATGTTGCATATGTTGACCATGCCGCAGCCGAACTGCGACTTTGGACTGGATGATGTTCGAATGCATCCCCGGAATGTAAGCCGGCCATGTGGAAGGTTACTCAAGAGGCCTCATGATGCTGTAGACTGTTCGAAAGAAGACTCATTTGCGTATGAATCTTCTAAAGGCTTGGAAAGATCCACGGGCAACTTGATGCCAAGATTAATTTTGGAGGCGTTAGGACTGACCAGAGATGGTCGAGGCTGATTCAGCCGTCGCGAGGGCGCCAAGGATGAGTGGGGTTGACCGGGGGAGGCCTACGCCGACTCGGTCAGTGTTGAAAGTGCCTGGGTCGATCAGGGCCGATCGGGAAAGGCTGTGGCTGAGCCGACCGACTCGGAGTCTGTGAGGGCCACACGGAACCTTCTGGAGCTATCTCCATGGTCTAGGATCCATATGAAGGGCGACCTGAACGCATATGGAGCTATTAGGAGGAGCACCGCCGTGCCAGGGCCGAGGGATGTCCTGCTAGCTGTGGTGCCGATGATCCTTTTAAACCATCTCAGGGGTTTGTGTGCCGTCCGAAGGGCAACTCGACCGGGTACGGAGCTGTTAGGGTCTTAACCGACTCGGAGGCACCGTCGTTATGCATGTGGCAAACCCGAGCATTTTGCTCGTGACTGCAGACACCGCAGAAAATAAATTAAGGAAGCAAATACCATCAATATTGACGATGATGAAATCATCACCGCCATGAGCTTTATTAGCGGAGGGATGTGTTGCGTTTGTTATTAGTGAATCTTATAATTAATATTAGTGAATCTTTCACAAAAAATGTGTTGCGTTTGTTAAAGCTACAAATGTTTATACACTACCACCTTTGTTGGATAAATATCAACGATAATTGTAAATTCATAAAAACCTGCAGTACCAGCAAGAAATAATAAACTATAGGTTAAATGAACCTATAACAAATACTAATGTATCGTCTAGCAGCATGTTCAGTGCTTGTATATTCACTAAATATCATATAATAGTACCAAATATTATCGTAGGAATACACATATGATTATAAGAAACTCCAGAACACTATGATGTCGTAGTACACGTAATTGATGCGAGAAAACTTGTAATTAATGACTATATATATATATATATATATATATATATATATATAGACCATATATATATCTGCTAAAAATATTATACTACTAGTAGTTTTTATTGTACAAATATCAAAAGTCATATACTACCACTAAATAAAGATACAACCATAAATTTTATAATACATGTTAAGGGAACATGTGACAGATACCAATGGAACCCGTATAAATATGTTTAGATCTTGTATAGCTATACTAGAAATGATGTAATACTACTTATATTTATTAAAAATGCAAATATAATTACAGTATGTTAAGAAAAATTATATTAGATACTAATTGACCTAGCATATGTAAGCCTTATGGGGGCACTAAACTTTATGCACTTCTAAATGTACAAATAATCAGAAAAGCTTAAATGATATATCAAATAATGAACTACATGTTCATTATGAACAAGAATAAAAGATTCGGTAATAATTTTACTAATTAATACTTTTGGTTTAAACATCAATGTAATAATAAGATAAATAATGGTCAATAAAATAGCAACAATATAAATAATAATATATTATACATATTAACAATAGATATTTAAATATTTAAATAATAGCCACTATTGACTCTTGTCCTATTTTAATGACCATTATTTCTCATGCTATATTCTAATAAAACAGTATGTTTTCAAACTCAAATTTTATATCAGTTTTCCCTCCAAAATACCACCTAAAAGAACTTATTATCAAGTGAACAGCATTTAGGTAAATAATTTCATTATTATTCTATTATTACCTATTACTTTGTTCATTTTAACGTCTTTGCAAGAGATATTATTTTACAGTGTATTGTCATTAGTTTGACACTAATAATTTAAATTTACAATACAAAGAGCAAATTCTAATTGATATAACCGTCCATACTTAAAAGAAAAAGGAAAATATCAAATACAACTGCCACTAATTTTCTGACATAATCTACGATGTCTCAATTCAGATGAAAACGTGCAAAACCCCTTTTTATTTTTATTTTCAAAATAACTTAGAATATCCTTTTTTAATTAAAATAATAATAAAATAATTCAATTATATCTTCCTTGTTCCTTTTGCATCAGAATTTCTAAGTATTTTACTTCTCACTCAAAAACTAGCCATAACCCACTACTAAATATTTCGTATTTATGTCCATGAAAAAGATACATAAAATATGATGCAAGCTAATAGTTCGATAAAATTCCCCTACATACATACATACTTATAAATATATTCAAAAATAAATACAATCATAAGAAAACTTTAATTTTCAAATATGCCTAATAGCACTTTTTTTTTAGTATAATCCATATTCAAAATAAATCATCAAAAGAACCGATCCAATAATTAATAACATTAAATTAAAATTATTAAAACCCATCAGTTAAGAAACACAATAGTGGCATCGAACTCCCTATCATGGCCTGACCTATGCGGACAAGCTAATGGTACCATAGTTCAGCCCATGGCCTACAACCCATAACTTACAACCCACAAATGACGTCATGCTGTGAACCGCGACCAACAATTAAATATAATGTTATGATTCGACAATCAATAACGAATACCTTAATTTAACTCATAACCATCCATAATCAGTGATATGATTTGACCGGCAATCGATGTTCTATCGGCGCTAACAATAACTAGTCCAATTATTAATAGCATTAAATTAAAATCATCAAAACCAATCACTTTACCCCATGGACCTACAACCTGTATCTTGCCACCCACATATGATGTCATGATTTGAACCGTGAGCAACAATTTAATATAATGTTATGATTCGATAATCAACAATTAATATCCTGATTTAACACATGACCATCCATAATTTGTGACATGATTAGCCCTATGACCGACAATCCATGCATAACAAGACTTTAATTGTTCTATCGGCGCTAACAGACCCTCCGACCCAGAATCTGCCGGATAAAACCAAGTCTTAGACGGTCTGAAGCCGACGAGTCAGTCTGAGAAATCCACATGAACCAAAGCAAACAGCAAACCAATAAGTAATGCACCAAGCAGCTACGAAACTGAGAACACTGAGTTCTACCATTTTGCACCAATACAGAAGGGTTACCATCCAGCACACATTCATAGTGTTCGATGCCAGAAACCCGCTTTTTTGGGTTAAAAAAAAGGAAAACCAGCCCTCCGACTCCCTTATCAATACCACAGAAGGTGCTCTTTGTTCTGATAACCATTGTTCCGATACATAACGCACAGAGGGTGGTATGCTAAACTGTAATGTCTTGCGTGCAGATGAAACAACGGCATTGAATAAGCACACAGCCCATTCTCAGTAATTAAAATGCACTTATGTACAGATTACATTGGCTACAACAATGAATAAAGAACCTTCTTCCTCATTTCAGTTCTCATTGTGTATCATCCGTGACATGAGAACTACGGATCCCCCAAAATGACTTTGGTAGCAATTTTCTTTTTGTAGCTGTAAATAACCAGCCCATGTTTGACTCACAAACAGCACAGTTGGATACCGTCCACGCATACCTGCAATTGAGATGGAGGACGTGTTCCAAGTAGATATAAGAACATTCATTTCACAATGGCAAACACATTGTGCAATCATTCGAAAGAAAAGCTACACTAGATAATCAATCAAACTTACAAACTCATGATTGTTCCATTAATATTTATTACATGGCAACTACAATTCTACGTTTCTCTCTCTTTTTTTAAGAATAAGCATCAAAAGACCAACATATTACCCACAAATATACAAGCAGACAGACAAACACATTATAAATGTCATGTCCCCATGCCTAGAATTTTCAAAGCTGTTGCATATGACACTGCCTTTTTTCCTTCAAATTACTGCTTTTACACTGCCAACATTATAACTGTTTTCTGTTTCCACCCTCCATTATTTCTTATAGGATGAAGAAATGATCTATCCATCGCACTTTCTATAATCAATTTTTTTTTCAAAGACTATGCAAGAGTCTTCCTATTATTTAATTTAAAGATTGAGTTAATTAACTTCAGGTGCATTAATATTTAAAGGATCATAATTGAAAAAATGTCTTCCGAAAAGTATCATGAAACAAAAATATGAAACACCAAATTCCTGCTACCAGGCATATAAATACAACTTGTTGCTCGTAAATGACATACCAAATTCATAAACCATTTTCTTTTTTTTTATTTGATTTTTAATTGGAAAAAAATAATAATGAGCAGTGCTGATTGATAAGAGATGCAAGGGAATAAGTACAGTTATGCAAATAACTTATTGATGATTCCCTCGAAGACCACAGCTATTGCAAGTATTGTGGCACTTAAACCCAACTAGAAAACTTGGCACCAAGAACTTTACCAGCAATAGATCACTCAGACTCAAATTGAAATGATGCATTCCACAGCTCAGACTCATCATCCCCACACATATTCACAGAAGAATATGACAGTTGCCAAGAGCAAACATAGAACCTATGAAGTTAAATTGACATGTAAATTATTGCCCTCGATTCTTTCAAGGATTAGAATGTTTTGCTTCGTATTTGCAACTTTGTTTTCTGGCTATGCCTTGAATTACTATATATATATACAAATGCATTGGCATCAAATTTAACTTAATTAATCAATTTAAAGAAAAAAATGTTAATATCAATGTCTTTTTGTAGCATATAATGATTACCTTTGCATATTTAAATTGTTTTCAGCTCCAGAAATTGTTTCTAGACTGGTAATGAAATGTAAGATTGCTTGGATAACATTACAAATTGCCAGTTGATCTAAATAACACAATTTAAGAATAGTATACATTAACATATCTCAAAGTGTCTTTAAGTTTCAACCTCGAGCATGATTCAACCAAGTTGCTACGCATAGCATGTGCCGACACTGCTTAATTATGTACTCAAAAGAACCTAATTCTAAATGATCTCCTGTAAACATGCAGTCAACTATCAACATTTCTATAGAGGGTACCTCACATAAGCACTGATCAGAGCAAATCAACTTGGCATCAGCTAGATTAACGTCCAGCCTGTACAAACTTTTGTGCAACAAACTCTACGGATACATGTTTAACACTAAAATATAATTGGTAATATTGTTTTTACTAAACCTGCATCATAAATTAATAAAGAATAGAAAATTGAATGGTACAAAAGGAAGCCCTCAAAGAACAGATAACATGGAAATCAATAAAAGCTGAAAAGCAATGATGAAAGTAGGATTTGTACTTCACTGGTTGATGATGTAATGATGGTTGTCCATTGTCAAGGTCACAAATTTATTCTAATTAGGGAGGAAAATGCCCACAGGTGATCATGACATTTGTCAACAGTTTTCAGGAAGGCACATCAAATTTTCCAAGCTCAACAGACCCTGAATATCAAGCTCAGCATTGATTATGATCCCCATATAATCTAGTTGCAAACTATTACTGCAAGTTCATTCATTAAACATGATCCCTTAATACCCTTTTTGAAGATTATGCTTTTTTCACACTTGAACAGCTATAAAACCATAAATGAAATATAAATACAGTTCTCATAGCCGGTGATGCGCACAAAAAAAGTACTATTTGCTTTATGTTATTACCAGCCATAACTATAGTTGGATCGCTCTCTATAGGGAGAGATAAAAAAGAAGCTTAAATAACATTTCACAAGATCTTTTACTTCATTTATACAAGTAAAAGCATAAAGGCCTTTAAAAAGAAGAGAAAAAAAATGACATTATAAGATTTTTTTTTAAAAAGTAAAGCATAATGCCTTTAAAAAGAAAGAAAAAAATGGAATTATAAGAATTAAGTCCATACCCTGGAAACCAGCTATGCTCTTTATTAGGAGAACTGACACGTACTAGTCCAGATGCATTATAAACAGTAATGATCTCATGCACGAAACCATCAGGGTTCACATAAGCATTGAGGGGGCCATCACTTGACATCACCACCATATCACTTCGCTTTGCAATTAAAGTCTACAAAAATTAAATATATGTTAAAGATGCATATGAAACAGGCAGAGAATACCTAGCACTTCACTTCAACAAAGCAATAAGGTTGATCCTCTAGCAGCAGAATTGAAGCAGCACCCTAAATTTAATCTATGAGGGAAAAAAAAGAAAGAAAAGACTAGCAAGTGCACAACATAAATTCTAGTATCTGCGTCTAGGTATACCAAAACACAGGAAAACACCATCATTACCAGACAGTTTTTACAACGTATGAGATTAAAGCCTTTCAATAACTCTATTTCCCGTCTCAATCGATAAGAAATTCCATCAATCTCCAACAGCTCCTGCCTTGTAGATTCTGACATGGGAAGCTTGCTTCCAATATAAAATGATAAAAGATCTGGCTTTCTTACATAATCATCCATATTTGGATTTCCTATTATTTGCTTCCACAAATCTGCAGCATAGATACATGAAAGTCATTACAATGTTCCAGTAATAACATGCTCCATGGGCCAGATTCTAGCCTATAGAATAGAAGCAATATGTTCTCCAAAGATACTGGTAACATTTTGATTCTCAAAATAACATAATACAGCACTGAGAACCAATAACTTTTTTGCAATTAAAGGTAGATTTCTGCAGTTGCCAACCCATTCACTAAAGGAAGTGCATGCCTATCCTACAACATAAAATAGTTCCCATAGATATGAGTTTCAGGACAAGGCAAATGAACAGACACATAACAGATGAACTGGCAGATTATTCATTTCTTAAAATCATGACATACTTTGTCTCCAATTTTACCACCAAAAGTTCAAGTACTTTAAAGTTAAAAATGTTGAAACAGTGTCAGGTTTGAGTCAGCTGATCAGATATTTACCAACTATCAATTAAAAAAAAGGGCAGAAAGATGTAATGCAATAGCACGGTGTCTCTATAAATAGAAAAGACAAGGTACAAAATCTACAAAATTTGCAAGCCAGAATGCAAAGTTTAAACAAGTCAAGAGAATGCAAGACATCAATATAGCAGACTAGCAAAAAATCATGGAGCAGGTGAAAGGTGCCTTAAGTGGTATCAAAACGAGTTAGATGACACAATTTTGAAAACCATGGAAGCAGGCACATAGTAAGAACATTGGGTTGTAGTTGATGCACGTATGGCCCAAATTTTAAATGATGCCTCACACAGTGCTGATGGAAAGTGAATCTCTAGAATGGAGATTCAACAGTGAAATATTTCCAGTTCAGCAAGATGCTGATGCAAGACAATGAAACAAGGCAAACCAGCAAAAGAGATCATCTTTATAGCTGGAATCTTTTTTATCACAGAGTAGGCTGAGAAGTTAACTTTTACAGCTGAAATTTTTTTTATCACTGAGTATTTTCTTTTCTGTCTTTGTTTATTCCAAAAGACTTTCAAATAGTTGGTGAAGATCAATTTTATTGTTTCCTTAAACATTCTAGTAAAGGGCTTAGCAATGTTTTGACAGAAAGAACAATTCAGCAAACAAAACCAATGGTGAAGAACTCAAAAGCTTTCAGCTAAGTCCCAGGGCATTCCAGGCCCTAACTTGAGTGGCGAGGGTTGGAGCAAATGCGCTATCATGTTAACGAATACATGAATTGAAGGTGCCAGATTGCCTGGTGGTAAAGCATATTAATGGTTAGACCAAGACTTGGGATCAAATATCACTTTCATAAGGATTACGAGGGCCCAGGGGATGTGGGAGCAAAGAAAAAAGGGGACATGAATTATACCTTATGAGCAACAAATGATACAGTCTAACGCATATAGAACCATGTTGAATATTTATATGTTCAGATTAATACAATGGATGAAAAAATTATGCACGAGGGTAGACACTAAATACATATATATAACACCTATAAACAATGCATAAGGCCACCATACCATTCCTAGAACGAAAACATCCATATAATTATCAAACACAAGTCCAAATGTGAAACTCTGAACTTAGACATATAAGATCGACTGAAAAAAATGTGTATTAATTACAGACGGGCAAAAGTAGTAACCAGCAAAAAAGAGCTAAGGTTGTTTTTTATTACCTGCAGCCCTTCGAGCAAGCGAATATGAGTCATACATTTCGTAAACCCAGTGAGGCCAAAAAGACAATGGAGCACAAGTCTCGCGGACAGCCTTATTCCCTCCCCTTCTCTCACAAACACCGAATCTTTTTCTTGGTTCAGACTCCTCCACAGAGTTTAGATGAGGAGACTCCTCCACAGAGTCCCACCCAAACTTATAATCTTCATTCATTTTAGCACGCTTATGAAATTGATCTGATCTATTAAATCCTTTTGAATGGGATTTTCTCTGCACCTGATCCACCGATCCATGAAATCCTCATCACCACTTGAGGACTCATCAACTCTTTCATATCTATGGGGGGAATCACTGGAATCAGTAGTTGAGAAGGATATTCTTGTGTCCGTAGGTGAATGATCACTTACAATGCTTGTCGCAGACATACACTCCCAATCATTGTCTATGTCCTCATATGCATGTCGTTTAGCAACAGAAACACCTAAAGGTGCTGCTCGTGAAAAACTACATTTCCGAAAGTTACCAGCTGAAGCCAGCTGTGCAAATGCATCCTTTGGTGTGCTTAGTGGTATATCTTCCTGAACAATTTGCACCTCACCGCATGGCTGTTTAAACATTTCATAGAAAAAGACATCACATTATTGATAAGCTATCCTCCAATAGGCAACTCAATTGCCTGAACAAAAAACAAAACTGGACTCACTGCTCCTTCGACATCTATCCAACGGCGTCTCAAGCGAAAGCGCTGTTGACCACGAGTAACCACATTTAACGAACCATCTTCCAATCGTCGATATTGCCGTATCTAGGAAGACAAATTGAAATGCATTATGGGAACCATGATGGTATGCATATAAACAAGAAAACAACTCTTTTTTTAAGAATTTTTAGATGAAATATACGAAGAGACTGGCTAAGCAATAATTTTTTGATTAAAATATATCAAGAATTAATTGTGAGCATCACCCAATTTAAAAGGTTACCAATGAAGACCATAACTAAACAAAGTCAAGAAAAAAGAAGATCAACTGCAAAGAGAGTAAACAAGTAAAAAAATGGTTGCAATAATCACAAGCATACCTGGCATGGCAATTGGCGACAAACAGATACAAGCTCATAAATCTATAACATTTGTTGCAAATTATATCAGATTCCTTACTTTCCCTCCAAAACAAATATTTCAATGAATAATATTTGTTGCAATCCCAGAAATAGTTTTCCAGCAAACCTTTCTTACAATTAAACAAGCCTTAAATATCTCATATGCTAGTTATGATACTACCAATGTCCTTAAAAAAAATAATAAAGCAGAAAGTAACGAGAGGGACAAATTCTAGCTGCACTAGGCCTTAGAAGCCACATTGTTGAAGATAATGAGATAAATCTCAATTCCAATCATCAGTAGCTGGCCGCAGTTAGCAAGCCTTCTTCCAACAACTTGTAAAAGTACTGAAAGAGAAACCCTCCAGGGTCTGGTGTTTCTAGGACGCACCTTCTCATTTCTTCTCTCAGTTCCCATTTTATATGTATTATCCAAACATCTGGGCTCTGGCTGCTATGGTACAAAACATTCCCTCTTCTCTGCCACAATATTTATCCCCAAACTAGGAGTCTTCCAAAGTAGTCAGCACTTCCACCTCATCATTAACCATGAAAGGGCATCTTGGACTCTCTAAAGTCTAAACATATCACCAAGGTTTATGGCATACAAAAGAAACTCCATGCAATGTTCCAATTTCATTTGTCCATAAGGAGGCCATTCTAAATGAAGTCTCCAATTGCTATCACTATACATGTCACATAGAAGAAACATATAATAATTTTATTTGTTAATAATACAATCTCCTTCTATTTTAATAACCACAGAACTATGAGGAGTTCAGGTACCAAGAGTAACCATATGCCAATCTGATTTCATAAGGTTAAAAAAGTAGTATGAAAAAATGGCAATGGCATAGAG
The DNA here is from genome assembly GCA_900491605.1 of Calamus simplicifolius. Lineage (NCBI taxonomy): Eukaryota > Viridiplantae > Streptophyta > Magnoliopsida > Arecales > Arecaceae > Calamus > Calamus simplicifolius. Next base: position 621,693 of record UESW01004542.1, on the reverse strand, counting down.
TGGAGGCTGCAAATGCCACTCACTATGACTGATCCAATACAGAAAACAGTCCATGTCACAAAGAGACAGCAAGATATAATATACCAAAACATTTCCCAGAAATATACAGTCATTAGGTAGGTTTTATATTCATCCTAAAAAAAGATCCTTGTGAAATCACATACTAAGTTTCCAGATAAGGCAAAAGACAAGCACATGGCTATGCTATGAGTTTCCATATTGAAAAATGCTCTCTTTGACCAGAATATGGCACACCACTCCCTTACTTCAGCTCCCATCTTTCATCAACATGCATACACTAGTAATGGAGGGCCTTCTGTTTTTTTTTTATTGAAAAAAAATAAGCATCTTTATCCATCATGTACATGGAATTTAATAACTTTAAGCTGCTACTAAATGTAATTTGCAAATTCGAACTCTTTCACGTCTCAAATCCAACATGAACCTTCTCCTTTAAATTCACAATAACTTGTTCTGGTCTTTTTTACTGACAAAAGAAAATTTTAATTATTTAATTTGGAACTCTGAAGCAAGGCACACTTCTGGCAAAGCAGGCTATTTTCTTAACCTTGTAATGCTTCAGACTATAGTATCATCACCTACTGGGATGCCAATACGAGTTTCTTCAACAATGATGCCAATTTAAAATCAGCCTGCATCATAAGCATGCCTGACAAAGTTATAAAAAATCAAAATCCAAACCCATTGCATATGTCGAAACACACATACCAATTGGATAACTGTGCTCAATTTCCATCTCAGGTGATATTCGGCCCAAATCAGCTTGATTGTTCCCCTTCTGTTTGTTCCATGGAGCTCCAATAAACTGTTATTTTTGCTTTTTTTCTCTATCAGCTTGACTACTTTCTTGTCAATTTTAGCTAGCCTAAATACAGTATGGACAATACAACACTGCTGCGCAATCTATGAGCTACAATCCAGTAGGAAAAACTGGTATTCCTCTAATACTATATGTTAATAGAATGAATATTAGCATATAATGATTGGATTCTTATAAGAATATATTTTAAGATAAGAAAGCCACACCTCTGCAGTTGTTCCAACTGAAGCAAAGCGAATCCTTCCATCATCTGGGTGCCTATAAACTCGAACCTGCACCAAGATTCAAAGGAAAATACTAAATAGTAAAGTCTAGGACAGCAGCTATCAAGTAATGAGCTGAATATGGCAGATCAACATACCACACCGATTATGCATGGAGCATCAACCTGGTTCAGAGCTCTTTCCACAGCGGCTATAAATCTAGGTTGAACCACTCTGAGGGGAAGGGTTGCTTCGGGGAACAAAACTACTCCTGGTAATTTTTTTCTTAAATATAATCAAATTACATTTCATACCAAGCAACCATAGCTAAAGTCTAGATGTTTGCAAAAACACTCCAACGGAAGTCTTCACCTAGCTCTTCATTCTTTCATTGTGCAGAGAAATGAGAATGCAAAATAAATAAAATAAAACAAAATAAAATTTCAAGTATGACTTTAAAAATAAACTGTAACATATAACCAATGCAGCAGCAACTAAACCTGGCAAATTTATTGCTGGAAACTTTATTTCTTTCACTTCGTAAGGACTTTTAAAGTCTCTTTCCTAATGAAGTTATTCTTGGCAGCTTAATCTCCTGTACAGATTTTTAAAAGATCTTTCTACATACTATTTAACCTTAGTTCCTCATTTAAGTAATGCTAAAATCTTCAACCATCAGTATAGGCATATTATATGCTATATCAATGAGGAACCCAAAATCATATCATTCCAAAGTCTTCCATTCACAAATTTCAGAATGATGTTTCTGCTTCTTGTCCAGTGCTTTTGGATTAAGACTGGTTCCCAAATGCACTGCAACTAGAAATTCAAGTTTGAATTTTGAAAGCTGATGCAACTAAAAATAAAGTCTCAGTCATAAGCAATTTGATTGATAGAATCAATTTGATGTAAAAGAATTAGTTATTTAAATTAAATACCAATTTTAATGTTATCCAGCAGAAGATGAAGAGAAAGACTATATGAGAGGCAACATACAGAAGCTTACAATTGCAGATCTTGAAGAAGGGAATAAAAAACTTGATTTTAAACGTCTTATGGCACATTCTCATTGCAGGCCATTTTTTTCTTTGAAGAAATTGAGTTCAGGTCGAGTTCTCACAAATTACATCCTTATAAGGTGCTTGGAGCATAAGGCTTTGTTTGGATCTTTGGAGGGGAAGGAAGGAGAGAGTAAAAAGAAGGAAAGGGATGGAATGGAAAGGAAGGGGAAGGAATGGTTGCTCTTCTTCTCTTGTTTGGAAAGGATGAAAGGGAAAGAAAGGATAATATCAATTATCTTGTTTGGATAAAGAGAGGGAAAAGAAGGGGAAGAGTTACGTGACAATTATATCCCTTCAAAATAGAAAATAAACCGAAGGACTGAAAGAATAAAGAATAAAGAATAAAAAATAAAGGGGTATTTTGGTCTTCTCAGAAAGTATGACTTAAACTTTTCCCTCCCCCAGCTTACCCTCCGATTTGGGGGTTAACAAATTTACGCTCGCTGGAAGGAAAAGAAGGGAAACCGGTTACTCCCATTCTCTTCCCCCTCTTTCTTTCACCCTCCTCCCAAACAAGATAACTTGTGACCTTTTACCTTCTTTCCCTTCCCCTCCCCTCCATTCCCTCCCATCCAAACAGACCCTAAAGCAAGGCACCAAGCGCACAACTGACATTAGTCTGGTAAATTCAGACTTTAGATAAGTGGTCAAGCAATTATACATACAAACATAACCTTAAGTTTTCAAGATCCAAGGCAAATGATCCAAATAAAAGAAGAAAATGTCCTAGAACAGTTAAACCTAGAAAGTCATGGCGTTCATTATGAAGTTGAGCATTAATGTGGTTATTAGATTGGGATGTAAGCATATAATTTATTTTGCTCAATATGTCAGTTTAGATGCTTGTCATTAAGCTCATTAAATGGTTTATATTGCCAATAAGATTGGAAAATCATGCATCAGATCTTATTATAGGTGGAAGCAGCTTGACATTCAAATTACCAAGAAATTTGGACCTAGTTTTCTTTCTATCAGATAGAAGGTTTTCCCATGTCAAAGGTGTCGCTTCATTCATCTTTCCCCCAACTGACATGCATGTTGCGTGCAAATGTTGGCAAGGAAAATATCATTACATAGGAACGATCTTAAGAGTTGGGATATGATGATGATAAAATCATGCTCTTACAATAGTAGCAATCATAGCACCATCAACAATAACAGAGAATACCATGCTTAAATGTCTGGGCATGTAAGCAGATGGACTGACTGAATTCTGCAAAAGATAATGCCACTAGAAAGCTAGTCTTTAAAAAGCAAGACATGGTATTGATAAATGAATTTAAAAGACAGGATTTACCTTCAAGATAGAACATTGGCAAATTCAAGATTGCACCACCATGCAAAAATGACAGCCTACCATGAGTATCATCAACCTCTGTTATGCAACAACAATTGTGAAGTCTATAAGTTTGCCAAAAAAAGAGAGAGAAAAACAACTGTTTGAGCAAAAGCATTCGACAATTACCACCAAGATATGTATGCAATGAAGCCAAACATGTATTGAAGGTAAAACCACCAGATGGACCTGCCCCTCCATCACCACGGCCACTATCATACAAAAAACAGACAGCAAATATACTTAATAAGACACAGGTGGAACAATAAACAGTATTAAATGCCAATTACTCAGAAACTATATGACACTGTTTCACTTCTTTCTTTTTTAAAAAAAAATGATTCATCAAATAACATGCATCAACTTCCTCCTATTTCCCCTGACGGATTTGAAAGAACAGAGGGGAAACAATCCTGACCAAGAGAATTATTAGAAGTAGTTATACTGGGAAGAACTACAGAGGAGACAGACACCAATAAAATAAATTATCTAACCAGAACCTCAGAAACCAAAGTTTAGATGAGGAATAGACTAGAGTAGACCAGAATATGCAAAACCAGAAAGCATCAACTTACAAACATTGCTAGAACAGTGAGGTCTTGACCAGATACAGCTTTGAAAGCTCACCGACACATAGCACCGTTATAGTTCCATAGAATGTTTTTCAATATACGGCCAAGTCAGTTGCAGGCCTGTTAGGCATATTCAGCTACTAACAGGCCTATTCAGCTACTGTGTGGGATGGAATCACTGCTATCATGCAGGTGCCAGAACTTCAGATAATGCATGAAGCATTTTGAATTTTGAATTTCATAATTTCCCTTATGCCCCATGTAGTTGGGAAAAGGCTTAGATGAGATGAGTTGAGTTGAGCCTAGTTTCCCTTATGCAAATTCCTAGTGGAAGTGGGAGAGAAAATGAAATACAGAGCTTATATTTGGTATCCTACTCAACTAGATGCTAAAAAGGGTGTTGCTGAAGATAACGCCACAGGTGTGGAAAAAGATGGGGAAGATTAAGCTCCATCGTGGACTTATGATGAGGTATGATGGACCGTTACACTGTTTGAACGGATTGGAGCTGTGGCATACAGGATCAGTTTACGTGAGAGATTGAAGATATATTCAGTCTTTCATGTTAGCTTTCTTAAGCAGTATGATGGAGATGTTGAGAGAGCTATTCCAAGGAGAGCTGCAGTTAGCTGGGAATATTCAAAGAAGATACATCGAATATTGGAGCATAGGAAGATTGGAACTTATATGGAATTTTTGGTTCAGTGGTCTGGTGAGAGTGTATGGCAGAATCTCATATTGAACGCATATTGCACATGATTTACACATAGCTAGGAAGAAGTAGGACAAAATCTCAATCTGAACGCAGACCGCGCCCGTTTTACAGATAGATAATATCACAACATCGTACCATCTTTGCCATTTCCACTCCAGACATATCTAACTAAAGATTTTCGATATGAGTTTAAGAAAAAGCGTGTGCTCGAAAACAAGGGCAATAAACTTAGAATTTGAGATTCACGGACTATAGATACCCACCGATCTCGTTTATTACTCTAAAATCATAAAGCCTAAGGCATCTAGGGTTTGCTTTCTTCTTTATGTTGGATTTAGTCACAAATGACGAAGATCAAAAAGCTGCTCGTAATCAAACTAAAATTAGGGTTTCCTCCCCTCTTTTTCGCAAGAATCGGATATTCAAGCATCAAGAACTGGTTCCAAGATCAAAACCTCTCCTTTTCGCTCTATCAAATGAAAAATGGGGAGAACAAAGGAACCTGATGAGGACGTCGTCGTCGTCGGAAGAGGGATCGTCGTCGACTTCTTCGATCTGGAGCTCCTCCATGTCGAGTTCTCTAATCTGCTCCATCTGAAGCCTCTCGCGCTCCAGAATCCTCTCGACGTTCTCGTCATCCATCGCTCTCCTTCTCCTCCCGCGAACGCTGCTACGAAGGAGGATATATAAGCTTCCGCTTCGAAGGCTCGGTTGCCCGCCGCTCTCGGCTTCTTGGGTTATATAAACCTTTTTCCCCCGGCTGAGCGCGACGAGTGGCCTGGCAGCAAAAGGCCCTTGTCGGTCGGGCGTGGATCTTGAACTATGCCATAACCCGAAAACTCGATCCTGCGTAAAACTCAGCAGGTTTTCGGATCTTAAACCGACCCGATAATCTATGCTCTTTTTTTTTTTTTACCGACATAAATCTACTCCCTTCGTTGTATTCTATTCAAAACTAAATCGACATTTAAATTATAAAATATTATTTTTTAATTACTTTTATTATTATCATAAATTATTAAAAATTATTTTTTTTAATTAAAGTATTTAAATATCTTCATTGTATATATTTAAATCATCTTAATCGATTTTCTCTCGTTTTATTTTCAATTATAACTACTCCTATATTTCTTATACATATTTATTTCTAATTTTATCTTTTAAAATTTTACCACATATCTATCTTAACATGCGCATTTTTGTTATACTTAATTTATATTACATATCTTTTAAAGTTAAAAAAATTTATCTATTACAGATAAAAGAGTTAAAGTAATCGATTGAATTTGGTTTCCAGAAACTATTTTTTTATTTTTTTAGATTAGTTTTTACTTTTTGTTTTCTAATTTTTAAAAAATATCTGTTGATGAGTGATAATAAAAAAATATTTTTAAAAACAAAAGACACAAAAATATAAAAAATATTTATTTCTATATTTTCAAGTTTTTTTAATTCTTTTATTTTCTTCTTCATTTTAATAAAAAATGATAAAAATATTTTTAAAGTATTTTTAGTTTTCTATTATTTTTAAGTTTTTTTAAAAATATATTTTTATTTCAAGTTCTATACATATTTTTACAAGAGTTTCTAATATAAAAAATAAATTTATTCTCAAAAACCAAACATACTTTTAATTCCATGATACAATATCCTAAATAATTAAAATAATATGGATGTGCACAAATATGTGAGCCAACCTAAAGGTTGATTTTTATTTTCTTCTAAATGGATTATTAGACTGAGTTTAAAAATTTAAGCATTTTTTATCTAATTGGACTGATATGCATCTCTCCAAGGAGTAAAGCATATGAGATTATTAATCATTGTCATCAATCATTATTAAGAAGTTTATTTTCAGTGGTACTCTCTCTTTTTGGCTTTGCTCCTCTTCCTTCTCCTCCTCTTCTTCTTGAAGAACCAAGAGGTGATTTATTTTTCATTATCCTTGTTCCATAGTATTTAATCATCAAGAGGTGAACTGTTTTTTCATCATCCTGTAGTCCAAAGTATTTTAAAAACATTTCTTTATATTTGAAACAAATTCACTAAACGTATTAGAAATAAAAGGATCTTTAACTAAAGCCACGTTAGGATCATTATTCAGGTTGGATTGGGTTTTCAATCCAATTCAATATTTGAAAGAGAGAGAAAAATGATTAATATTTTATGGGCCCCATCATATTATCAATATCCCATCTCTAAAAGGCGTTGCAAATTGAGGGGGACATGGGTTTCGAAAGCTGAAAGATTGGCAATCTGATGCCAATCCCATCTAAATCCTAACAGCAATCCAAGCATGCCCTAATTAATTCTTCTTTATATTTGTAATTACTGAATAATTGAAACATTGTTGCTAGACAACGTGGATCCCATAACTAGTTTTTTTTTTTTTTTTTTTGTACAAGCGGATAATCATACTAGTTTAGTACGAATTATCCCAGATATGTCAGAATACAAAATTTGCTGTAAGACAGAGGGGCAGGGGTCACCCAGCCGCCAAATCCAACCACCAGCATGCTGAGCCACAGAAGCTGCTATCCAGTCGGCCGCCGAGTTGGCTTCACGGTAGATATATCGAATACGGACAAAACCAACTCTATGTAAAATAGACCATGTGTCCCTGAGAATAGGAATACTGGGGCCGTCGAAAATATTCTCCTTTCTCAGCCATCGAATAACCGTCATCGAATCACCCTCGATAACGAGACGATGAGCATGAAAGTGCTGAGAGGCATAAGAAATACCTGTCCATGCTGCATAAAGTTCTGTCATATGGACAGAGGAATCAAGAGTGCCAAAGCCACCCGCAGCCAGCATATCACCCTGAGGACCACGGATGATAAACGCAGAACCAGCAGCTCTGCCACGGACACTTCCATCGAAGTTGATTTTGATAAACCCTGGTGGGAAAGCTCTGATCCCATAACTAGTTGTTTCTCTCTTGTAGTTTCTCTCTTGTAAGATAATGTCTATTTGCATATCATCAATAGCTGAGATTGTCATCCTTAGATAGCATCAAGATAGAATGCTGCCTTTGGGATATGTGCTTGTATGCACACATAAACATGCACGTGTGTGCATATGTATGTTCATTTGTATTTGTGAATTAAATGAGTTATTTGGGATGGATGATTATTACTTGTTGGTGTTTATTTATCAATGAGTAGCACCTAGATTGTCACTATTCTTTAGATCATAATGGTTTATTATAATTCAACATTTTCTTTGAAAAACCCATCACTTCTTGTATTGTACGTAACAATAGTTACAGTTGAAAAGATAAGCCTATGTATTGGTTTAGGGACCTCTCTAACATTTTTACATTAGAACTCAAATTGGCATGAAAGGTTTGATTGATTTTAGAGGAATAAACTAATGCAAAGGTGGGATTGTGATATAAAGCATCAATTCTATTTTGGAATACAGTAATAATGTAAAGCACAAATTCTCTTTATATGATAATAGTGTTGTACTTTTGATACCAAAGTTAACCCTCAATCATTTTTCATTAAGCTGAACAAAATATCTTTTATAGAGATATACTTATTAAGGTTTGTTTGGATTAACTTTTGGGATATCCTTAAGGCCGCATTTGAATCATTGGATTCGATTGGATTCCAATCCAATCCAATAGTAAGAAGACAAGAACAAAGAAAAGAAAAGAAATGTATACTGTGGGCTTCATCAAAACATTGATTTGCTATATCTAAAAATACTAAATTGCTAAATTCAAGAAAAAGTTTGGAATTAAAAAATAGATGAAATCCGATTACTAATTCAATTCCACCTCAATTCAATGTGAGATCCAAACACATTTTAGGTTGCTACTTTCTAACGTTTATCCCAAATAAACCCTCAATCTGATGAAAGCAACCATCATCCTCTAGCTGGATTCTCTATGTTTTTATTAAAAAAATATTAATTTGCTATATTCTCCTCTCCGAATGAGTACAACAATCATTTTTATTTCATCACAGCCCAAAAATTTCAATAGCTGCATGGACTAGCTGTGCTTGAAAGCGCAATTGGATGACACCATAAATCCACTCTTTAACCTTGTACCTTAATATTGCGGTTTTTGAAGAAATTAGAATCGGAAGGATCCTCAACCAATCAAAATTATGTTTAATTATTCTTCTACATGATCATATTTTTAAATTTGTAACTAGCTAGTGTTGGCATTGCTGGATAAGTTATATCGTGCATCAAAACAACTTTTATGTGTCTCGGCGACCTACGAAAAAAATCAAGTATTTTATACCTAGATAGCCAAGCTATAATCAATTCGCTTTTTATGCTTAATATGCACAATATACTACCTTCTAAACATGCATATAAAATATTTTAACTATATTGCATAATTACTATTTATTTTGTTCTTATGAGGCTCAAACATTCTCTCGCGTACATGGAGGATCACTGTTCAAATGGTGCTCTTTCACTCCTATAAGCTGAGTAATGCCTGGATTGTCACCAACTCGGCATCATTTTGATCAGAGTAGCTCGGAATGTTCTTTTTCTCTTCTTAAAAAGCATAACTATTTTTCTTTATCAAACATAATTGATGACGCCAAGTCACTTTCTTCAAACATCGGGAAAGACAGACGTTCTTCTCCTCGGACCCCTGCAAGAAAAGTCCCCGGAGACCGGTGGTTCCGGTAGGGACCCTCCGACGCTCAAGTCAGTCACTTGGGATCAGACAAAGAACCGCTCCGCGGAAAGAAGCTGAGGCAGTTAGGGTTTGGCTAGAAGGAAGAAAAACTAGAAAACCAGAGTTCGGATCCCTACTTACAGTGCGGGCACATACTTTTATACCTGTCCGAATATCATCTTACTGTTCCGGAAGATCGCCGTCGTACCATCACTGTGCGCGCCGGAGGCATCCCGTGCTACCTGTCAACGTGATATCACACGTGTCTACAACTGCGATGGCATTCGATGCGTGTCGTTGTTTGATATGACCGCGCACAGTCGCAAGTGGTAGCGAATCGTACGCCATAACGGAGCACGGCCACGCACAGGAACATGCAGTGTGCCATACGCCGTTATGAGGCATGGCCCTCCGTAACGGGGTGTAATCACGGGCGTACGAAGAATCACGTGGGTGCGCCATGTGGCCCGGAGCTGTCATTCCTTTCGACGGTTGGACTGCGTGCTAATCGTTGATGATGCCCACGTACCCTGAGACCGAAAGGGGTCCCGGGGGTGGGATAATGCTGGTGCACCCCGAGACCGGAGGGGGTCTCGGGGTCAAGAGATGATAATCCCACCCCGAGACCGGAAGGGGTCCCGGGGGTGGGTGATGCTGCTGCATCCCGAGACCGGAGGGGGTCTCGGGGTCAAGAGATGATGATCCCACCCCGAGACCGGAAGGGGTCCCAGGGGTGGGATGATGCCGGTGCACCCCGAGACTGGAGGGGGTCTCGGGGTCAAGAGATGATGATCCCACACCGAGACCGAAAGGGGTCCCGGGGGTGGGGTGATGCTGGTGCACCCGAGACCGGAGGGGGTCTCGGGGTCAAGAGATAATGATCCCACCCCGAGACCGGAAGGGGTCCCGGGGGTGGGATGATGCCGGTGCACCCCGAGACCGGAGAGGGTCTCAGGGTCAAGAGATGATGATCCCACCCCGAGATCGGAAGGGGTCCCGGGGGTGGGATGATGCCGGTGCACCCTGAGACCGGGGGGGTCTCGCGGTCAAGAGATGATAATCCCACCCCGAGATCGGAAGGGGTCCCGGGGTGGGGTGATGCTGGTGCACCCCGAGACCGGAGGGGGTCTCGGGGTCAAGAGATGATAATCCCACCCGAGACCGGAAGGGGTCCCGGGGGTGGGATGATGCCGGTGCACCCCGAGACCGGAGGGGGTCTCGGGGTCAAGAGATGATGATCCCACCACGAGACCGAAAGGGGTCCCGGGGGTGGGGTGATGCTGGTGCACCCCGAAACCGAAGGGGGTCTCGGGGTCAAGAGATGATGATCCCACCCCGAGACCGGAAGGGGTCCCGGGGGTGGGATGATGCCGGTGCACCTCGAGACCGGAGGGGGTCTCGGGGTCAAGAGATGATGATCCCACCCCGAGACCGGAAGGGGTCCCGGGGGTGGGATGATGCCGGTGCACCCCGAGACCGAAGGGGGTCTCGGGGTCAAGAGATGACGATCCCACCCCGAGACCGGAAGGGGTCCCGGGAGTGGGGTGATGCTGGTGCACCCCGAGACCGGAGGCGGTCTCGGGGTCAAGAGATGATGATCCCACCCCGAGACCGGAAGGGGTCCCGGGGGTGGGGGTGATGCTGGTGCATCCCAAGACCGGAGGGGGTCTCGGGGTCAACAGATGATGATCCCACCCCGAGACCGAAAGGGGTCCCGGGGGTGGGATGATGCCGGTGCACCCCGAGATCGGAGGGGACCTCGGGGTCAAGAGATGATGATCCCACTCCGAGATCGGAAGGGGTCCGGGGGTGGGATGATGTCGGTGCACCCCGAGACCGGGGGGGGGGTCTCGGGGTCAAGAGATGATAATCCCACCCCGAGACCTGAAGGGGTCCCGGGGGTGGGGTGATGCTGGTGCACCCCGAGACCGAAGGGGGTCTCGGGGTCAAGAGATGATGATCCCATCCCGAGATCGGAAGGGGTCCCGGGGGTGGGGTGATGCCGGTGCACCCCGAGACCGGAGGGGGTCTCGTGGTCAAGAGATGATGATCCCACCCCGAGACCGAAAGGGGTCCCGGGGGTGGGATGATGCCGGTGCACCCCGAGATCGGAGGGGGTCTCGGGGTCAAGAGATGACGATCCCACCCCGAGACCGGAAGGGGTCCCGGGGGTGGGGTGATGCTGGTGCACCCCGAGAACGGAGGGGGTCTCGGGGTCAAGAGATGATGATCCCACCCTGAGACCGGAAGGGGTCCCGGGGGTGGGGTGATGCTGGTGCACCCCGAGACCGAAGGGGGTCTCGGGATCAAGAGATGATGATCCCACCCCAAGACCGAAAGGGGTCCTGGGGGTGGGATGATGCCGGTGCACCCCCAGACCGGAGGGGGTTCGGGGTCAAGAGATGATGATCCCACCCCGAGACCGGAATGGGTCCCGGGGGTGGGATGATGCCGGTGCACCCCGAGACCGGGGGGGTCTCGGGGTCAAGAGATGATAATCCCACCCCGAGACCGGAAGGGGTCCCGGGGTGGGGTGATGCTGGTGCACCACGAGACCGAAGGGGTCTCGGGGTCAAGAGATGATGATCCCACCCCGAGACTGGAAGAGGTCCCGGGGGTGGGGTGATGCTGGTGCACCCCGAGACCGGAGGGGGTCTCGGGGTCAAGAGATGATGATCCCACCCCAAGACCGGAAGTGGTCCCGGGGGTGGGGTGATGCTGGTGCACCCCGAGACCGGAGGGGGTCTCGGGGTCAAGAGATGATGATCCCACCCGAGACCGGAAGGGGTCCCGGGGTGGGATGATGCCGGTGCACCCCGAGACCGGAGGGGATCTCGGGGTCAAGAGATGATGATCCCACCCCAAGACCGGAAGGGGTCCCGGGGGTGGGATGATGCCGGTGCACCCCGAGACCGGAGGGGGTCTCGGGGTCAAGAGATGATGATCCCACCCCGAGACCGGAAGGGGTCCCGGGGGTGGGATGATGCTGGTGCACCCCGAGACCGGAGGGGTCTCGGGGTTAAGAGATGATGATCCCACCCCGAGACCGGAAGGGGTCCCGGGGGTGGGATAATGCCGGTGCACCCCGAGACCGGAGGGGGTCTCGGGGTCAAGAGATGATGATCCCACCTCGAGACCGGAAGGGGTCCCGGGGTGGGATGATGCTGGTGCACCCCGAGACCAGAGGGGGTCTCGGGGGTGGGATGATGCTGGTGCACCCCGAGACCGGAGGGGTCTCGGGGTCAAGAGAGGATGATCCCACCCCGAGACCGGAAGGGGTCCTGGGGTGGGATGATGCTGGCGCACCCCGTGACCGGAGGGGGTCTCGAAGTCAAGAGATGATGATTCCACCTCGAGACCGAAAGGAGTCCCGGGGGTGGGATGATGCTGGTGCACCCCAAGACCAGTGGGGGTCTTAGGGTCAAGAGATGACGATCCCACCCCAAAACCAGAAGGGGTCCTGGGGGTGGGATGATGCTGGTGCATCTCGAGATCGGAGGGGGTCTCGGGGTCAAGAGATGATGATCCCACCCCGAGACCGGAAGGGGTCCCGGGGGTGGGATGATGCTGGTGCACCCCGAGACCGAAGGGGGTCTCGGGGTCAAGAGATGGTGATCTCCGTTAGCTGTTGTTACCTTTTATTTTGACGACGCGGGATCAGTCATATCAGATGCCTCCTCACCCCTGAGGCGAAGCGGGTCCCACCGTTGAGGCGCAAGGGGTGTTCTTCACGTGGCTGATCCCCGTCCACATCTTTTATGCGGACGGCCTGGGGAATGTAAGAAGGCGGTCCTCCGTACACTGTGCCCGCCACGATCGACCTCGAGAGAAAACTGGCCCTTTGAAGTCTGCACGAAAAGCCGCATCATCATTACCTCTCATTACGGCGACGTCAGCAGGGTCCCATCATTGGCCGGAGGCGTGCCGCACCACGCGCTGGGCATCCCTCGAGGCGAGCCAGCCTATGGTAGGGGGCCATGTGGCTGGCGAGATGAGGCGGGACGATTTGAAGACCCAATAAAGCCAAACGAGGGATTGAATCTGGCCATATCGCTTCCGTTGTCATCGTCTTCCTTTGTGCGTGTGCTCTGATCTCCCCTGCAACCTGAGAGCTCGTGCTTGGTTTCCTTTCTTCCAGGTCAGTTCTTTACCCATTCCAGATTCTCTATTCCTTTGCTCATGAGCTCGCCATCTTGGACCTCGAAGGACGGTTCGGAGGACCATCCTCCTTCTGAGAGGTACTGTACCTCTCCCGCACCTTCTCCTTCTCCTCCACTTGAGTGGTCCACTGATTCAGAGGACCGCATCCCCCTGGCCCGACGATGGGTTGCCGGCGGAGCCCCATCGAGGGGCCGTCGGTCGGAGGCCGGCATCTCTCGATGGTGGAGGGGTCCCCGGAGGGGATTTCCTCCACGGTGACACGTCTGAATTTGGCAAAAATCTGGGCCCGTTACCAGATTCCCCTGGACGTTGAGCTTTTTCTGCCAACTCCCGATGATAGGGTCATCTCTTCCCGACCCGGTCGGGTGGCCCTTTATGAGATTTGCCTAAAGGCAGGTCTCCGTCCACCTTTTCCGCCCTTCTTCATCAACCTTCTCAACTACTACTCCTTGACCCCATCTCAACTGGTCCCGAACTCCTACCGCGTTGTCAGCGCCTTTGTCATTCTTTGCCATCGCCTGGGTATCACCCCCCGAATCACTCTTTTCCTATCCTTCTACATCCTTTGGGCCCAGAAGGGTTGGTGGCTATTCCAGCCCCGACCCAATCGGGTCCTCAAACTTCTTCTTCCTCTTCAATCAAGGGATGGAAATCCCGATTCTTTTTTGCAAACATTGACCAAGTTAGGCCCCGGTGGGGAGATCCCGACCTCCGAGGGAACGCGATCGCATTCATCCTGGGGATCGGGAGGCGTTGGGTCAATTGCTGGCCGCCGAGATCCCTCGGTACACCCTGCTATTGACGGAGGATAATCTCGAGTCGGCGGGTCTTATCTCCCACCGGGGTAAGCCATCTCCACCCTTAGCTAAAAATTTTGCTTCTCTTTTTTTTCCTTTTTTTTTTACTCAGACTGATATTGCGCAGCTATGAAGATACCGGCAGCGAAACTCCTGAGGGCCGCCTCTAAAAAGAGGGCCCGGAAGGGCCACTGGAGGTCAACAAGCTCCAGCTCAAAGCGCCCGACGGCTTGGGCCTCCCCACCACCGACACGCAAGATTTCCTGGCTGCTCTAGAAGTCGATCTCACGGTCGACACTCCGCCAGAGATGGCAGCGACCGCGAGAGTCCCAGTTGAGGAGCCAGTCGCGGAGGGGCCCACAGTGGCTGAAGAGCTTCCAGCTCCTGGAGAACCGACCCCGCCGGAGGCTGCCATGGATTGGGGCGAGGGGCCATCAGGTGTCGTGAGTCCACCCCCCGAGAGGTCGCCTAGGAGCAGCCCGCGCACCGAGCCAGGGACTGCCGAGACGGCCAAGCGGAGTGGGGTCAAGCCCGGGCCACCCCGAGACTCTTAAACGATGGTCGCTGGGCTGAGCGGGTCCTTGCCCCGTCTTTGTGCCCGAGATCCTGGAGGACCTTAGCCACCAAAAGGCGAGCGCATTCTTCCAGGATTCCTATGCGGCTATCATTAGGGTAAGCGGTCTTTTCTCCTTTGCCTTCATCTTTTTCTTTTGCTAACCTGGAGCTTACGCATGCAGCTCGCACACTCCCTGAGGGCCGCCAGGGATGCAATTCATGGTGGGAAGGCCCTCCTGCGGGAGGCGCAGAAGGAGGCTGAGGACGCTCAGCGCCGCGCAGAGGCGCCGAAGAGGCGCTGGAGTTGGCCAGAAGCGCCTGGGCAAGTGAAATAAAGGCCGTTGAGAACTAGGCGGAGGTCGATGCCAACCGTGCACGCGCAGCACTCCTCCAAATGACGGAGGCCGAGAATGCTGTGATGGCCAGAGATCTATATCTCTGAGCTAACTTAGCCCTCCAGGAGGCCGAAGTCGAGCGGTTGCGGGAAGAAGAGGCGCGGGCGGCGAAGGAGGAAGCCAGCCAATCCGGAGAGGAGGCGAGCTGCGCCGGGAGGCCGAGAGGGTTGCAGCGGCAGCCCTCGCCGCGGAGAAGGCTCGGGCCGCTGGGATCATAGAAGAGTACAAGGTGTCCGAGCGCTTTACAGATGATTTGGCAGAAGCCTCGCGGTAGTGTTCCTCGAAGGGTTCCAGCATGGGAAGGAGAAAGTGGCCAGGGATTTGAACATCCCCCAGGCCCTGGAAGTTGAGCTAGAGCATTTATCAGATTTGGCCCCCTCCGATGATGAGCCCGCACTAGCAGAGCCGTGAGCTCATACTTTTGTTTGTTTTGTTTTTTTTTTTTGTGCAAGTCCGACGATGTCGGCATTTTGTAATCCCTTCCATCAATGAGAATATTCTTCAAAATGTAGTCTATTTGTGACTTACCATGAATTCGTTGATTGACAACACGCGGCACCGTGGTCCCATTAGTCCCGATAGCGCCAGGGGATAACTCTCAACTCGAGCTATTCCGCCTTAGCCGTCTAGGGCCGAAAGTTGGGGCCAGGGAAGATAGGTTTCTTGGAGTCGAAACGTCGGTAGTTGGAGGTTAGGTAGGCGGGTTCCTTAAGACCATCGGCGCAACGCTTTGCCAGGAGTGTGTCGGGCCTTGTGCTAAGTAGGCCTATGGCTTTTGGCGCCTGCGGGGGTTGGTCTTTATCTGACCGGTGGGACTTTGTACCATCGGGTGTCGGACCTTACTCACTGACGGGTGTCGGGCTTTAAGTCTAGCGAGCCCGAGGCTTCTTGTGCCGACCGGGGTCGGGCTTTATGCCTGGCTGGCCCAGGGCTTTTTGTTCCGACGGGTGTCGGGCTTTATGCCTGGCTGGCCCAGGGCTTTGTGCCGATCGGGGTTGGGCTTTATGCCTGGCTGGCCCAGGGCTTTGTGCCGACTGGGGTCGGGCTTTATGCCTGGCTGGCCCAGGGCTTTTTGTGCCGACGGGTGTCGGGCTTTATGCCTGGCTGGCCCAGGGTTGTGTGTCGACGGGGTCGGGCTTATGCCTGGCTGGCCCAGGGCTTTAGGTGCCGACGGGTCGGGCTTCATGCCTGGCTGGCCTAGGGCTTTTTGTGCCGACCGGGGTCGGGCTTTATGCCTGGTTGCCCAGGGCTTTTTGTGCCGACGGGTGTTGGGCTTTATGCCTGGCTGGCCCAGGGCTTTGTGTCGACGGGGTCGGGCTTTATGCTGGCTGGCCCAGGGCTTTGTGCCGACCGGGTCGGGCTTTATGCCTGGCTGGCCCAGGGCTTTTTGTGTCGACGGGTGTCGGGCTTTATGCCTGGCTGGCCCAGGGCTGTGTGCCGACCGGGGTCGGGCTTTATGCCTGGCTGGCCCAGGGCTTTGGGTGTTGACGGGTGTCGGGCTTCATGCCTGGCTGGCCCAGGGCTTTTGTGCTGACCGGGGTCAGCTTCATGCCTGGCTGGCCCAGGGCTTTGTGCCGACCGGGGTCGGGCTTTATGCCTGGCTGGCCCAGGCTTTTTGTGCCGACGGGTGTCGGGCTTATGCCTGGCTGGCCCAGGGCTTTGTGCCAACGGGGTCGGGCTTTATGCCTGGTTGGCCCAGGCTTTGTGCCGACCGGGGTCGGGCTTCATGCCTGGCTGGCCCAGGCTTTTTGTACCGATGGGTGTCGGCTTTATGCCTGGCTGGCCCAGGGCTTTAGGTGCCGATGGGTGTCGGGCTTCATGCTGGCTGGTGCAGGGCTTTAGGTGCCGATGGGTGTCGGGCTTCATGCCTGCTGGCGCAGGGCTTTAGGTGCCGAGGGTGTCGGGCTTCATGCCTGGCTGGTGTAGGGCTTTAGGTGCCGACGGGTGTCGGGCTTCATGCCTGGCTGGCCCAGGGCTTTTGTGCCGACCGGGGTCGGGCTTCATGCCTGGCTGGCCAGGGCTTTTTGTGAAAAGGTCTCAGGAGCTAAAATCGAATCTTGTTAATATAGAATGAGGGGTGAAAACCCAAGTGAATACAGCATGATATTTGACATGAGAGGAGGAATATATTACTGATAGTACCGGCGAAGGTTATCTGCATTCCATGTCCTAGGGAGTGGCTTCCCATCGAGTTCCTCAATCTTGTAAGCTCCATGGCGGAGTATCTCGGTGATCCGATAAGGTCCTTCCCAATTTGGAGCTAGCTTGCCTCCCTCTGCTGGATTTGAGACCTCAGCCCGTCGAAGGACCAGGTCTCCTGGCAGAACGTCCTGGGGCGCACACGGGCATTGTAATATTTAGCGGCCTGTTGCCGGTAGACCGCCATCCGAAGTTGCGCCCGGTCTCGTACTTCCTCCACCAGGTCGAGGTTGGCTCGTAGCTGGTCAGGGTTACCTTCCTCGCTGTATGATTCCACCCGAGGGCTCGGTGCGCCAACCTCCACCGGGATAACGGCTTCGGATCCAAAGACTAAGTTGAATGGCGTCTCGCCGGTGGGGGCTCGCGGCGTTGTGTGGTAGGCCCATAGCACGTTGGGGAGCTCCTCCACCCATCGTCCCTTGCAGTCATCTAGCCGAGATCTCAGCCCCTGGAGAATGATTCGATTAGTCACCTCGGCCGCCCCGTTGGTCTGAGGGTGCCCGATGGAAGTGAACCTCTGATGGATACCCGCTCGGAGCAGAACTCCCGGAAGGGCGCATTGTCAAATTGCCGGCCGTTATCAGTGACTAAGGTGTGCGGTAGCCCAAACCGACATATGATGGACTTCCAAAAGAAGGATCTCGCTTTGCTTTCGGTAATCTTGGCAAGGGCCTCGGCTTCAACCCACTTGGTCAAGTGATCCACTGCCACCAAGAGGAACTTTCGCTGCCCGGAGGCCGGGGGGAATGGTCCCAAGATATCCATGCCCCACTGGGCAAAGGGCCAGGGTGCTACCAAGGGGGTTAGGCGAGACATCGGCTGTCGCTGGATATTAGCATGACACTGACAGCTATCATCTCTTAACAAGCTGGTCGCGTCTTCCTTCATTGTCAGCCAGAAGTACCCCTGCCGCAAGGCCTTGTAGGCTAGGGCTCTGCCCCCCAGGTGACTCCATAGATGCCTTCATGGATCTCCCTGAGGATGTAATCTGATTCAGTCGGCCCCATGCACCTGAGGACTGGGTATGAGAAGGATCTCCGATAAAGCTTCCCGTCCATCATTAAGAATCTCGGGGCCCTCCGCCTGAGTAGCCTGGCCTCAGCGGGGTTCTCTGGGAGAGTGCCGTCGGTCAAATATCGCATGTAGGCATCCATCCAAGAGGGCTCTTGCTCCACTGGCAACGCTTCATCTGCAACTTCGATGCTCGGGGCTTGTAGATGCTCCACATATGTTCTTCCCAGCGTCCCGTCGGCCGAAGTGGCTAAGCGGGATAATGCATCGGCCCTGGCGTTCTCCGCTCTGGGGATATAGCTGATGCGGAAGTAAGAGAAATGAGACGCTTGGACTGCACCTTGCTCAAATATCGGGACATGGTTGGGTCCCTAGCCTTGTACTCCCCGGTGATCTACCCAGAAACAAGCTGAGAGTCCGTGAAGGCCCTCAAATGCCAAGCGCCTAACTCCTCAGCTAACCTCATCCCCGCTAACAAGGCTTCATACTCTGCCTGTTATTAGTTGCTGGGAACTGGAATATGAGAGCATACTCCACTGCGTCTCCCTCCGGGCTCGCGAGAATGAGTCCGGCTCCGCTTCCTTGAGAGTTTGCGGCTCCATCCACATGCAAGATCCAGTCCTCCGCCTCCTCAGTTGAGGGAGGTCCACACACTCCTCCGGTCGCACCCCCTCCATATCTCTTTCGGTCCAGGAACACTCGACCAAGAAATCAGCCAACACCTGAGACTTCATGGCTGACCTTGGCCGGATGGACAGATCAAACTCACTTAGTTTAATGGCCCATTTGGCCAACCGACTGGAGGTATCGGGGCGAGATAAGATGGTTCGAAGAGGCTGGTCCGTGAGCACCACGATGGGATGAGCTTGGAAGTAAGGTCGGAAGCGTTGAGCAGAGACTACCAAGGCAAAAATAATCTTCTCGGTTCTCGAGTACCTGGTCTCGGCGTCATGGAGTACTTTACTGGTGTAATAGATTGGCTTCTGAACCCCATCGGCATCCATGCGCACGGGCACAGAGCTGACAGCCTCGGGGGAGGCTGCAAGATATAGGAAGAGCTCTTCTCCATTCTTAGGCTTGGACAACAGCGGGGGAGTGGATAGAAACTGCTTCAACTCTCAAAGGCACCCTGACACTCCTTTGTCCATTCGAACCCGTTGATCTTGCACAGCACCTTAAAGAAGGGCAGGCACCTTTCTGCCGACCTTGACATGAAACGACTCAAGGCTGCCACCCTCCCCGTCAGGCGTTGCACCTCCTTCTTGTTGGCTGGGGGCCTCATCTCCAAGATAGCCCTGATCTTGTCAGGGTTGGCTTCGATCCCTCGCTGAGTCACCATAAAACCCAGGAACTTACCTGCTGCCACTCCAAAGGCGCATTTGTGGGGGTTAAGCTTCATCCGATACCGGCGCAAGTTGTTGAAAGTCTCCTCAAGGTCAGCGACATGGTCCGCTGCACTGGTGCTCTTGGTTAGCATGTCATCCACATACACCTCCATGTTGCGCCCTAGCTGATCCTCAAAGACCTTATTCATCAATCTTTGATAAGTGGCCCTGGCATTTTTCAACCCAAAAGGCATCACCCTGTAACAATAAATCCCCTTTTCTGTGATAAAGGAAGTTGCTTCTTCATCCGCCGGGTTCATCTTGATTTGATTATACCCCGAGAATGCATCCATGAAACTAAGAGTCTCATGCCCGGATGTGGCATCCACCAGCTGATCGATTCGGGGCAGCGGGAAGCTGTCTTTAGGGCACGCCTTGTTGAGGTCGGTGAAGTCCACGCACATCCTCCAACTCCCGCTGGCCTTGCGAACCATTACGACATTCGCTAGCCAGTCTAGGTAATGCACCTCACAGATGTGACCAGCCCCAGCAGCTTCCGCACCTCCTCATCCACGGCCTTTTGTCGATCAGGGGCAAAACTCATTTTCTTCTGCCGGATAGGCCGACACCCCGGCCGAATGTTAAGCTGATGCGTGATCACCTCCTCCGGAATCCCCGGCATGTCGGACGCCGACCATGCGAAGACGTCCGCGTTGGCCCGCAGAAAGGTGAGGAGTCGGTCACGAGCCTCCTCCGAAAGTAAGGCTCCAATCCGGACCGTTCGCGCGGAGTCCTCCCCGAGGGGAAAAGCAAGCAGCCGCTCGGCTGGCTCACCCCTTTTCTCCAAGTCTCGCGGGTCAAGCGTCTTAGGTGTCGGTGCAGGTGCCGTCCCCTGTGGACTAGGGGCCAAGTGATAGCAAAGTGTTGGCGGATTCTGCTCTCCCCGCATCTCCTCGACTCCTCTGCGTGGGGAACCTCACGAGGAGCCTCTTAGTGGATATGACAGCATCCAAGAGGTTGAGCCCGGGCCTCCCGAGGATCGCGTTGTATGCGAGGGGCACGCGAACCACCAAGAACTTCATGAGAACAGTGCTCTGGCACGGGGCTGTACCAGCCATCATAGGGAGAGTGACCTCCCCCTCAACTTTTACAGAATCTCCTGTGAATCCCATCAGAGGCGTGGCGACAGGTCGAAGCAGATCAGGTGACAAGTTCATACGAACAAAGGCATTGTAGTTCAAAACATCTATGGAACTCCCACTGTCAACTAAAATTCCTTTTACAGGATGCTTAGCGATCGTCATAGACACGACGATGCTATCATCATTTTTATTCACTACCCCATCTAAGTCCTTTTTGAAGAAAGGAATTACAGACTCCGACTCCCCCTCCCCTCTTGGTCTCTTCGACGGGCCTCCTACCCCCCAGGAAATCATCGCTACCATCTTCTTCGTCGGGGCATTATCGATCACCGGTGGCGGGGGCGCTGACGGGCCAGGAGCTCCCGGGTTGTTCCTTTGAATGAATTTTCTCAGGTGGCCCCGCTGGATAAGGTCTTCAATAGCCTTCTTCAGCTGACGGCAGTCATCAGTGTCGTGGCCATGGTCCCGGTGGTAGCGGCAGTAGAGGTTCTTGTTCCGGGGGATCTTCGGGTTGATGGGAGGAGGGCGCTGCAAATAAGACTCCCCTTCAATCTCGAGCAGGATCTAAGATATCGGGGCGAGCAATGGGGTGTAGGGTCCGTCTCTTGGTGCAGGGGCTCGAGGGCGGTTGTCTGGCCGGCGAGGAGGCTCAGGTCTCCTGGGGCAAACTTTTGCAGGATCCGGCCGGGCTGGCTTCTTGGGGACACTCCCACCAGCCTCGCATCGGAAAACGTCGGCCTCATCCACCCGGATATACTTCTGGGCCCGGATAAGAAGCTCAGAGTAAGAGCCCGGCGGCTTTTTGTCAAGAGAGTACGCGAAGCGAGAAGGGCGGAGCCCCCGCTTCAAGGCCAAGGTAGCCATCGAGTCTTCCAGGTTGTAGACCTCCAAAGCTGCTTCTTTAAACTGAGTGACATAGTCCCGCAGGGACTCGCCGTTCTTCTGCTGGATGGCAAAGAGACTGTCCGCCACCCTTGGAATATTCTGACAGGCATCAAAATGGGCCAAGAAAGCCCTCTCCAACTGGCGAAAGGAGTCGATGCTTCGTGGCGGCAGACGAGAGTACCAAGCTCGAGCAGCCTTCTTCAGGGTGGCCGGGAAGGCAATGCACATAAGTGAATCAGTGGCCCCCTGGATTTGCATGAGTACCTTATAGCTCTCCAAATGGTCTAGGGGGTCTGTGGTCCCGTCGTATGGATCTAGCTGAGGAAGGCAGAATCTGGTGGAGATGGGCTCCTCCATGATGCGGCGAGACAAGGGAGGCCGGCTGTCGTAGTCTGTTTCTGACAGGTGGGTGATCCGACGGCTAAGCTCCTCCAGCTTCTGATTACACTCCTCGAGTCGACGCTCGGCTCGACGAGGCATCCGGCCATCAAAGGAGCCCTCCCCTGAAGATTCAAAAGAAGGAGAACGGGGGCGGCGATGTTGGCGTGGGCGCTCCGCCTCCTTCCCATGCCGCCGCTTAGGAGAGACACTAGCATGGCGGGAAGGAGACCGATGTCTCTTAGAAGCTTCGCGGTGATGAGGCTTGGCCGGAGATCGATGGTGACGATCCATAGGAACCGGCGATCTCCAGCGGGAGAAATGCTGGCAGGGCTGCACCACCCCCGGGACAGATGGATTCGGCTCTGGCTGCTGCACGGCCGCCTGCTAGTGCTGTAGGCCCTAAACCACCGCCACCAAAGACTGGACTTGCGTGGCCAGGGCAGTGAATCGATCATCCTGGAGCTGTTACGGAGCAGGCGCGGGAGCATCGTCCTAAGGAACAGAAGGCCCTGCCCTCCAGGGGTACAGCGGCTCCAGAATACTGGCTGCGAGAGTCGGGGGGCCTCTGCGGGTGGACCGGCCGCGCGGCGCTGCCCCCAAGCGCGACCGGCTGAAACTCCCTTTGTCCGGGTCGTCACCATGGCTTCAAGAGCTTGAAGAGAGGGAAAAGTAAGCTGCTGGTTCGATGCCTTTCTCTTCTTCCCCCCTTCTTGGCGCGCCAATCTGATGACGCCAAGTCACCTTTTTCAAACGTCGGAGAAGACAGACGTCCTTCTCCTCGGACCCCTGCAAGAAAAGTCCCCGGAGACCAGTGGTTCCGATAGGGACACTCCGACGCTCAAGTCAGTCAATTGGGATCAGACAAAGAACCGCTCCACAAAAAGGAGCTGAGGCAGTTAGGGTTTTGCTAGGAGGAAGAAAAACTAGAAAACCAGAGTTTGGATCCCTACTTACAGTGCGGGCACGTGCTTTTATACCTATCCGAATATCATCTTACTATTTCGGAAGATCGCCGTCGTACCATCGCTGTGCGCACCAGAGGCATCCCGTGCTACCGTCAACGTGATATCACACGTGTCTAATAGCTGCAATGGCATTCGGTGCGCGCCGTTGTTTGATATGACCGCGCACAGTCGCAAGTGGTAGCAAATCGTACGCCGTAATGGAGCACGGCGATGCATAGGAACATGCAGTGCGCCATACGCCGTTATGAGGCATGACCCTCTGTAATGGGGTACAATCACGGGCGTACGGAGAATCACGTGGGCGCGCCATGTGGTCCGGAGCTGTCATTCCTTTCAATGGTTGGACTGCGTGCTAATCGTTGATGATGCCCACGTATCCCGAGACCGGAGGAGGATCTCGGGGTAGAGATATATGGTGGTCCCATCTCGAGACCGGAAGGGGTCCCAGGGGTGGGATGATACTGGTGAACCCCGAGATCGGAGGGGGTCTCGGGGTCAAGAGATGATGATCCCACCCTGAGACCGGAAGGGGTCCCGGGGGTGGGATGATGCCGGTGCACCCCGAGACTGGGGGGGTCTTGGGGTCAAGAGATGATAATCCCACCCCGAGACCAGAAGGGGTCCCGGGGGTGGGGTGTTGCTGGTGCACCCCGAGACCGGAGGGGGTCTCGGGTTCAAGAGATGATAATCCCACCCCGAGACCGGAAGGGGTCCCGGGGGTGGGGTGATGCTGGTGCACCCCGAGACCGGAGGGGGTCTCGGGGTCAAGAGATGATGATCCCACCCTGAGACCGGAAGGGGTCCTGGGTGTGGGATGATGCCGGTGCACCCCTAGATCGGAGGGGGTCTCGGGGTCAAGAGATGATGATCCCACCCCGAGACCTGAAGGGGTCCCGGGGGTGGGATGATGCCAGTGCACTCCGAGACCGAAGGGGGTCTCGGGGTCAAGAGATGATGATCCCACCCCGAGACCGGAAGGGGTCCCGGGGGTGGGATGATGCCGGTGCACCCCGAGACCGGAGGGGGTCTCGGGGTCAAGAGATGACGATCCCACCCCGAGACCGGAAGGGGTCCCGGGGGTGGGGTGATGCTGGTGCACCCCGAGACCGAAGGGAGTCTCGGGGTCAAGAGATGATGATCCCACCCCGAGACCGGAAGGGGTCCCGGGGGTGGGGTGATGCTGGTGCACCCCGAGACCGGAGGGGTTCTCGGGGTCAAGAGATGATGATCCAACCCCGAGACCGAAAGGGATCCCGGGGGTGGGATGATGCCGGTGCACCCCGAGACCGGAGGGGGTCTCGGGGTCAAGAGATGATGATCTCACCCCAAGACTGGAAGGGGTCTCGAGGGTGTGATGATGTCGGTGCACCCCGAGACCGGGGGGGTCTCGAGGTCAAGAGATGATAATCCCACCCCGAGACCCCTGATGCTGGTGCACCCCGAGACCGGAGGGGGTCTCGGGGTCAAGAGATGATGATCCCACCCCGAGACCGGAAGGGGTCCCAGGGGTGGGGTGATGCTGGTGCACTCCGAGACCGGAGGGGGTCTCGGGGTCAAGAGATGATGATCCCACCCCGAGACCGGAAGGGGTCCCGGGGGTGGGGTGATGCCGGTGCACCCCGAGACCGGAGGGGGTCTCGGGGTCAAGAGATGATGATGCCACCCCGAGACCGGAAGGGGTCCCGGGGGTGGGATGATGCCGGTGCACCCCGAGACCGGAAGGGGTCCCGGGGGTGGGATGATGCCGGTGCACCCCGAGACCGGAGGGGGTCTCGGGGTCAAGAGATGACGATCCCACCCCGAGACCTGAAGGGGTCCCGGGGGTGGGGTGATGCTGGTGCACCCCGAGACCGGAGGGGGTCTCGGGGTCAAGAAATGATGATCCCACCCCGAGACCGGAAGGGAGCCCGGGGTGGGTGATGCTGGTGCACCCCGAGACCAGAGGGGGTCTCAGGGTCAAGAGATGATGGTCCCACCCCGAGACCGGAAGGGGTCCCGGGGGTGGGATGATGCCGTTGCACCCCGAGACCGGGGGGCTCTCGGGGTCAAGAGATGATGATCCCACCCCGAGACCGGAAGGGGTCCCGGGGGTGGGGTGATGCTGGTGCACCCCGAGACCGGAGGGGGTCGCGGGGTCAAGAGATGATGATCCCACCCCGAGACCGGAAGGGGTCCCGGGGGTGGGGTGATGCCGGTGCACCCCGAGACCGGAGGGGGTCTCGAGGTCAAGAGATGATGATCCCACCCCGAGACTGGAAGGGGTCCCGGGGGTGGGATGATGCCGGTGCACCCCGAGACCGGAGGGGGTCTCGGGGTTAAGAGATGATGATCCCACCCCGAGACCGGAAGGGGTCCCGGGGGTGGGATGATGCCAGTGCATGTCGAGACCGGAGGGGGTCTCGGGGTCAAGAGATGACGATCCCACCCCGAGACCGGAAGGGATCCTGGGGGTGGGGTGATGCCGGTGCATCCCGAGACCGGAGGGGGTCTCGGGGTCAAGAGATGATGATCCCACCCCAAGACCGGAAGGGGTCCCGGGGGTGGGGTGATGCTGGTGCACCCCGAGACCGGAGGGGGTCTCGGGGGTCAAGAGATGATGATCCCACCCCGAGACCGGAAGGGGTCCCGGGGGTGGGATGATGCCGGTGCTGTTAGGGTTTAGACCTGTGATTAATAGCAATGGGATTCCCTGTTGAACAAGAACTAGAACTAAGGATTCCTAATCCTGTTAGGTTTAGACCTTGATGAATAGCAATGGGATTCCCCGTTCAACAAGAACTAGAACTAAGGATTCCTAATCCTGTTAGGTTTAGACCTTGATGAATAGCAATGGGATTCCCCGTTCAACAAGAACTAGAACTAAGGATTCCTAATCCTGTTAGGTTTACTTCTTGAAAAAGGAGGAAGATGGGGAGGAGAAAGAAAGGGCTGCCGCCCTATGATGAGAGAAGGGAATTTTTGGGAGAAAAGAATCTGTTCTCTATTCCATCCAAACCCTAGAGACTAGGGTTTAAATACATCCACGAAGTGGGCCAGGCCCAGACTCAACAAAAACTCCCATGGACTAACCCAATGAGATTAAACTAATCCCCAAGCCCGTGTACACCCATGACTTGATTTAATCTCAACCCTTGGACTCAAACCCAGCCCAATACAAGTTAGCCCACCTGGGCCTTGATAGCACCACACCAGGCCCAACAATCTCCACCTTGGTGCTTTCAAGGCCTCAGCACGTCCACTGTGTCCATCAGCTTTAACAACGAAATACACTTTTGAAAACTGTCCCGTGGAAGAACCTTAGTCAGTGCATCTGCTGGATTTTCTTTGGTGTATACCTTCACCAGCTCCACCTCACCATCTTCCACCAGCTCTCTGATCCTGTGGTATCTGAGGTCAATGTGCTTCGTCCTGGCATGATAGACTGCATTCTGCGCAAGCATCAGAGCACTCTGGCTGTCACTATGCACCTGGACAACCTTCTGATCAAGTCCCATCTCCAGCATCAAGCCCTTCAGCCAAAGAGCTTCCTTTGCTGCCTCTGTGATACCTATGTATTCTGCCTCCGTGGTAGATAAGGCTGTGATGGGCTGCAGACATGATCTCCATGATACTGGACCACCAAACAGGCTGAACATAAAGCCTGTTGTGGATCTCCTAGTGTCCACATCTCCACCAAAGTCTGCATCCACATACCCATATAACTGCCCACGAGCCTCCTTGGATAAGTTGGATCTCTCAGCATCTTCTTGCTGTCCATAGCAAATACCAACCCCAACTGTACCTACCAAGTACCTGAAGATTCCCTTCAGTGCTCGCCAGTGCTCCCTACCAGGCTGCGCCATGAACCTGCTCACCTGGCTCACTGCATGGGCTATGTCTGGCCTACAACATACCATGGCATACATAAGGCTCCCAACACCAGAAGCATATGGTACCTTCTCCATCTCCTGAGCCTCCACCTCAGTCTGTGGTGACATGGTCTTCGATAAGGAAAAATGTGCTGCCAAAGGTAGTGCTGTCGGTTTGGCATCCTTCATCCCATATCGCTCCAGAATCCTTTTAATGTAGCCACCTTGACTCAGATGCAGCACACCCTTGGATCTATCTCTGATGATTTCCATCCCTAGGATCTTCCTAGCTGGCCCCAGATTCTTCATCTCAAACTCCCGAGACAAAGCTATCTTCAGTTCCTGTACAGCCTTCTTACTCTTGCATGCTATCAGCATGTCATCTACATACAAGAGTAAGTACATCCTAGACCCATCATCGAGAGATTTAACATACACACAAGAATCATACTCACACCTGAAAAGTCCAATGCTCCTAACATAAGTGTCAAATCTCTTGTACCACTGCCTCGGCGACTGCTTCAGCCCATACAGAGATTTCTTCAGCAAACAGACTTTCCCATCTGATCTTGGTTCTCTAAACCCTGGTGGCTGCTCCATGTAGATGCTCTCCTCCAAATGACCATGGAGGAATGCTGTCTTCACATCCATCTGCTCCAGCTCCAAGTCCTGAGCTGCTACAATACTCAATAATAGTCTGATGGAAGTGTGCCTGACAACTGGAGAAAATATCTCACCATAATCGATGCCTTCTTTCTGAGAGTATCCTTTGGCCACTAGTCTTGCCTTATACCTGATACCCTCTTGTTCTGAAGCTCCTTCCTTGCGCTGATAAACCCATTTACAACCAATGGGTTTCTTTCCTTGTGGCAGCTGGACCACCTGCCACGTATTATTGCTGTGAAGAGACTGCATTTCCTCTGCCATAGCATGGATCCACCTATCTCTATCTTGACTTTCCATAGCCTCCTCATAGGTGAAAGGGTCTCCATTCGCTGTCACCAGGGCATATGACAACGAATCCTCAAAGCCGTATCGAACTGGTGGTCGCACGTTCCTCCTGGGCCTTTGCTGTGCGATCCCAGTATCAGTCCCCTATCCAGCTACATCCTGCTGAACTCCCTGGCTTCTACCCCCTCTGTCAGTCCTCTCCACCTGAATCTCAAATCCTCCTGGTCCACTAGCAAATGGCACAACTGTATAGGAGGTTGTCTGACTAGTGTTACCGTGTTCTACCTCCTGTAGTCCCTGCTGTGCATCCATGCCACTTCTGTTCTGGAGGATTGAGCTCTCATCAAAGGTTACATCTCTGCTGATGACAACCTTCTTCTCCAAGGGGTCCCATAGCCGATACCCCTTGACTCCTCGCGGGTAGCCTAGGAACACCATCTTCTTAGACCTGGCATCCAACTTACTTCGCTCCCCAGCTCCATCATGCACATATGCTGTGCATCCTAACACCCTTAGATGGTTTAGGCTTGTCTTCCTTCCAGACCATATCTCCTCTGGAATGTCTCCATCTAACCTGGTGTGCGGTGACCGATTGACCAAGTAGCTAGCTGCATCTACTGCGTCAACCCAGAACATCTTTGGAAGCCCTGCCTGCAGCCTTAAGCATCTTGCCTTTTCCAATAGTGTTCTGTTCATCCTCTCAGCCACCCCATTCTGTTGAGGAGTTCCCATCACCGAGAAGTGCCTTTTGATGCCCCACTCCTCACAAAAAATCTGGAACTCCCTGCTGGTGTATTCCCCGCCATTATCAGACCTCAGACACTTCACACTTTTACCCTGCTCCTTCTCCACCTCAGCCTTCCAGATTTTGAACTTGGTGAAGACCTCTGATTTCTCCTTCATAAAGTAGATCCACAGCTTCCTTGAGAAATCATCTATCAGGGTCATAAAGTATCTGGCCCCATTCCTTGCAGAAACTGGGGCTGGTCCCCAGACATCTGTGTGTACTAACTCCAGGGGTTCAGCACTCCTAGCTGTGCTAACTGAGAACTGTACTCTCCTCTGCTTTCCCATCTGACAAGGCTCACAGATCTCCATATCTCCGCTACTCAAGTCTGGAAGCAGACCTCTCTTGCTCAGTTCTTTCATCCCCTTGTCTCCCATGTGGCCCAGGCGGTAATGCCACATCCTGTACACATCCCGGGGATCTTGCTCCACAGCTGCCACCTCAGATTTTACAGTCATCACAGAGCCCTCCATCTTGTATAGATTATTTTCCAGCCTCCTCCCTCTCATCACCACCATGGCTCCATTGGAGATGTTCAGAACTCCACTCCTGGCACGACTGCTGAAGCTGTATCCAGTCCGCTCCAAGTACCCCAGTGATACCAGATTCTTCTTGAGTTCTGGAACATGCTTCACACTGGTAAGAGTGCGCACCATACCATCAAACATCCTCACCCTCACTGTGCCAATACCTGCCACCTTGCAAGGATGATTATCTCCAAGAGTCACATTCCCCTCCTCAACCTCTGTGTAAGTACTGAACCACGACCGGTTGGGAGTGTAATGATGAGAACAGGCTGAATCCAAGGTCCACATCTCTGTGCTGTGCCTGTGATCATCTGATACAACCAAGAGATCATCCTCCACCTCCTGATCTGCAACTGTACTCACTGACTCAGATCCTCCTTTTTCTCCCTTCTGATTTTTCCACTTAGGACAATTCTTCTTAAAATGTCCTACCTCTCCACACTTATAGCACTTCAGCTCTCTCTTGCCTTTCCTGGACTTTGATCGTCCTCCAGACTTACTTCTGTCCCTGCCCCTACCTCTGCCTGTCCTTTCCCCAACTGATAGACCCTCCTGGGGAACAGCTTCCTTGGTCATCTTCTCCCTCTGCTCATTCGTCCGAAGCACCGAGACAATATCTTCATAAATTAATGTCTCCTTCCCATAGAGCAGTGTTGTGACCAATGAGTCATAAGACGTGGGCATTGAACATAAAAGCAGAAGTGCTTTATCTTCTTCCTCCATCTTGACCCCGACATTCAGAAGTTCATTGCTCATCTGGTCGAATATTTGGATGTGACCCAGCACATCTCCACCTTCTGACATCCGAAGGCTGTAGAGGCGCTTCTTCAACATCAACTTGTTGCACATATTCTTCCCCATATAGAGGGTGTGCAACTTCGTCCAGAGTCCCTTCGGGGTCTTCTCCTCCAGCACTGAATAGAGGACTGAATCCGCCAGACAGCCCCTGATCATTGAACATGTCTTCTTCTCCAATAAAATCCACTGCTTGTCTGTCATCCCATCTGGCCTTTCCTCCAAAGCCAAATCTAAACCCTGCTGCACAAGGAGGTCCTCTACCCGGACTTTCCACATGGAGAAACTTCCCTTCCCATCAAACTTCTCAACCTCTATTTTTATGCTACTCCCCATGGCCAATTCCAAAAAATAGCACAAAAATAAATTTTATAAAATAGAGAAGTACCTTGACGAGATTCTGTTGAAATTATTTCAACTCTTTGAAGGCCTCCAGATTACTCCTTGAACCAGGCTCTGATACCACTTGTTAGGGTTTAGACCTGTGATTAATAGCAATGGGATTCCCTGTTGAACAAGAACTAGAACTAAGGATTCCTAATCCTGTTAGGTTTAGACCTTGATGAATAGCAATGGGATTCCCCGTTCAACAAGAACTAGAACTAAGGATTCCTAATCCTGTTAGGTTTAGACCTTGATGAATAGCAATGGGATTCCCCGTTCAACAAGAACTAGAACTAAGGATTCCTAATCCTGTTAGGTTTACTTCTTGAAAAAGGAGGAAGATGGGGAGGAGAAAGAAAGGGCTGCCGCCCTATGATGAGAGAAGGGAATTTTTGGGAGAAAATAATCTGTTCTCTATTCCATCCAAACCCTAGAGACTAGGGTTTAAATACATCCACGAAGTGGGCCAGGCCCAGACTCAACAAAAACTCCCATGGACTAACCCAATGAGATTAAACTAATCCCCAAGCCCGTGTACACCCATGACTTAATTTAATCTCAACCCTTGGACTCAAACCCAGCCCAATACAAGTTAGCCCACCTGGGCCTTGATAGCACCACACCAGGCCCAACAGGTGCACCCCGAGACCGGAGGGGGTCTCGGGGGTCAAGAGATGATGTTCTCACCCCAAGACCGGAAGGGGTCCTGGGGGTGGGATGATGCTGGTGCACCCCGAGACCGAAGGGGGTCTCGGGGTCAAGAGATGATGATCCCACCCTGAGATCGGAAGGGGTCCCGGGGGTAGGATGATGCTGGCACACCCCGAGACCGGAGGGGGTCTCGGTGTCGAGAGATGATGATCCCACCCTGAGACCGAAAGGGGTCCCGGGGGTGGGATGATGCTGGTGCACCCCGAGACCGGTGGGGGTCTTGGGGTCAAGAGATGACGATCTCACCCCGAAACCAGAAGGGGTCTCGGGGGTGGGATGATGCTGGTGCATCCCAAGACCGGAGGGGGTCTCGGGGTCAAGAGATGATGATCCCACCCCGAGATCGGAAGGGGTTCCGGAGGTGGGATGATGCTGGTGCACACGAGACTGGAGAGGGTTTCGGGGTCAAGAGATGGTGATCTCCATTAGCTGCTATTACCTTTTATTCTGACGACGCGGGATCTGTCATATCAATATTTACAGCTGTGGTTGAAAAGATAGTGTGAGATTGCAAGATAAAACACCAATTCTTTTATGACACTCGATAATAAAGTTTTATCCGTAGCACCATTGGATGTTAAAACGCTTTCCTTTGAGAGAGAACAAGACTCTACCTCTTGCAAAGATACAACACCCAAAATATGATTAAAATACTGCCATCTCTTTTTCTATGTTCAAATTAACATCATCTTTCTCCTGGGAAGAGATTTTTGTTTTGTTCTTTTTAAACGAGCAAAAGCTCTCTTTCCTCCTAGGGCTGAAGTTAAAAATGAGATGTTCTACCGTACAAACTATCATGTATGCCATCTAAAATATAAACGATCATTTTTCATCCATAATTTACAGCTGTTAGGCACTTAATAATTTTTTTTAATTTTTTAATTACACCAATGTTTGAAGTGGACCACATGGCAACCATTCAGCATTTTACGACGTAAAGGCTAAAAGATTGCACCACAGGGGATCTGTGCCCTGTAGTCATGGCCCAAAAATGGTGACTTGTTGGGTCTAAATGTATCAATGGAGGACATGCTTCATCGTTGGAGGACATCGGGTGAGCGTCCTGTACATGTGCCGGAGTGTATTTGGCACAAGTGGCAGCAGGCGTGGCAGTCTGATGGCTGGCACAGGTGGTCCGCATCAACCAGCACGAACCGCCATCCGAGAGGGGCGGTCCTGGCACGGGTCTCTCCTGCCACACTGCGGGGTCCATTTCGATTCAGGAGCACAGACACCGTATGGTAAGAAAACATAAATAATTTAATTATTAATTTAGTTATTTATAAATACTTATATTTATATCAATTTTTCTTTCTGTTGGTGTAGTCTGAACAGGAGGGCAGAGATCCTGGTGAGTTTCATTTATTCAGGGCGACACATACCAGGAGGGACGGTTCCTGGGTCGATACACGATCACGGGAGGTTGCGGTAAGAAATTAGCTTTATATTGTATCTGTTTAATTTCTAAAAATTTATTTAGAGAAATTTATTGATCCATTTATTGTTGATTTTATAATTCAAAGGCACGAGTCGAGGAGCTTCAGTCCCAGGCATCGCAGGTCGACTCCACTGGGACCGCCCATCGAACTCTCAGCAGAGGAGAGTCGACGTGTGTTTTTGGAAGCTATTGGTGCCCAGCCGTGAGACCGCAGGGTCTATGGTCTGGGTACTAGAGCTTCTGCATATTTTTCTCATCAGGCCTCCAGTTCGCGCTATTCTAGCGATATTCTTGCCGAGCGTTTAGAGGACATTCAAAGATCTATTACGGAGGAGGTTCGGCAGGACGTTTGACAAAAGATTGAGCAGGAGTTTGACCAGCGCACGGAAGTCCTTCAGCACGAGCTCTCTAACATAAGAGAGCAGATGCGTCACATGCGGGATTTGGTTAGCCGCATGTCGCAGGTTTCCAGCCACCACATGATCGTGATAGTGGAGATTCTTGATGTATTTTTTTCTTTACTTTTTATGTGTTGTACATGAAAACTTCAAAATTTTAATATATTAATTATTTTTAGAAATTTAATGATAAATGTTTCAATCAATATTAGTGTTTCGATCAATATCAGTGTTTCGATCAATATGTTTGTAAATTTAACCATTTTAATTTTTAATATTTTATATTTTTTAAAAAATTAATTAACGATGCATTAGCGACTAAAATTGCATCGCTAATATTTTTAAAATATTATTATTAAATATTACGATGCAACGTCCTTACATCACAATATTTAATAATAATATTTTAGAAATATTAGCGACGTAATTTCAGTCTCTAATGCGTCGCTAATTAATTTTTTTAAAAATATAAAATATTAAAAATTAAAACGGTTAAAATTAAAATTACGATGTATTCGATTGTGTTGCAATATTAAATTTAACCATTTCAATTTTTAATATTTTATATTTTTTTAAAAAAAACTTAATTAGCGACGCATTAGCGACTGAAATTATATCGCTAATATTTCTAAAATATTATTATTAAATATTATGACGCAAGGACGTTGCATCGCAATACTGCGATGCAATAGAATGCATCGCTGAGAGTCGCTATTTTGCGACGCAATTGCGACAAAATTCATTATGTGACAAGACTTGCAGCAATGCGATAATTGCGTCGCTAAAGCCATTTTAGCGATGCATTAGTGACGTATTTTGGTGTCGCTAAATTTAGTTTCTGTTGTAGTGGCTCTGATACCAAATGTTAGACTTAATTTAAATATATTGATCCCTATCAGATATGCGAAAATATGGGATCAATATATTTATCATGAGAATAAAGCAAGTTAAGATCGATAAATACCTTCAGCCATTGCTGTTGATTTTCTTCCAGACGAGGGTAAGAATCTTGATCTTCCTCTTGATCTGAATCAGCTGCACCTCTCAGGATCTTGATCTACCGCTTTGAAAAACCTTGATGGAGTACTTGGGATCTTGATCTACTGCTTGATATACCGCTTCGAAAACCTTAATTGAGTGCTTCCAATCAATGAGCTATCGTACATGATGGTGTATGCCCTTGGGATATGCTTTGATCAAGGACCCAATCTCTCTGGCTTCTTTTTAGTTTTCTCCCAATGACATTTTTGTTTATTTTTGAAAGCCTTAAAAGGGATCTCTATTTAAAGAGATATCTTAACTTCCTTCCACCGCCTACTCCCATCAAAGTAGGCGTTTAAGCGTTTAACACTATTTAATCCATCGCAGGTGTTTAAGCGTTTAACACTATTTAAGAGATTTCATTACCACTCACTCATTAACCAGTGGATGGCATAGAGAATTATTCGATGATTAAGTTAAAATAGGACCATCTTCTAAACGGGATACTACATTCTCATCATACTATCTTTTTGTAAAAGAAATAGAAACCTTAACAAAGAAAGAAAGGAAGCCAAGGACAATATTGAGGAAGTCAGAAGTGATGGTTTTTAGGAGTAATTATTTTCATTATCTTTGAGAACAAAAGAAAGAGCTTTTTAACTAAACAATTTTTTTTTTTTTTTGTGAAGAAATTAGAATCGGAAGGATCCTCAACCAATCAAAATTATGTTTAATTATTCTTCTGCATGATCATATTTTCTAAAATTGTAACTAGCTAGTGTTGGCATTGCTGGATAAGTTATATCGTGCATCAAAACAACTTTTATGAGTCTCGGCGACCTATGAAAAAAATCAAGTATTTTATACCTAGATAGCCAAGCTATAATCAATTCGCTTTTTATGCTTAATATGCACAATATATACTACCTTCTAAACATGCATATAAAATATTTTAACTATATTGCATAATTACTATTTATTTTGTTCTTATGAGGCTCAAACATTCTCTCGCGTACATGTAGGATCACTGTTCAAATGGTGCTCTTTCACTCCTATAAGCTGTGCCTGGATTGTCACTAACTCGGCATCATTTTGATCAGAGTTGCTCAGAATGTTCTTTTTCTCTTTTTAAAAAGCATAACTATTTTCTTTATCAAACATAATTACAGCTGTGGTTGAAAAGATAGTGTGAGATTGTAATATAAAACACCAATTCTTTTATGACACTCGATAATAAAGTTTTATCCGTAGCACCATTGGATGTTAAAACGCTTTCCTTTTGAGAGAGAACAAGACTCTACCTCTTGCAAAGATACAACACCCAAAATATGATTAAAGTACTGCCATCTCTTTTTCTATGCTCAAATTAACATCATCTTTCTCCTGGGAAGAGATTTTTGTTTAGTTCTTTTTAAATGAGCAAAAGCTCTCTTTCCTCCGAGGGCTGAAGATAAAAATGAGATGTTCTACCGTACAAACTATCATGTATGCCATCTAAAATATAAGCGATCATTTTTCATCCATAATTTACAGCTGTTAGGCACTTAATAAATCTTTTTAATTTTTTAATTACACCAGTGTTTGAAGTGGACCACATGGCAACCATTCAGCGTTTTACGGCATAAAGGCTAAAAGATTGAACCACAGGGGATCTGTGCCCTGTAGTCATGGCCCAAAAACGGTGACTTGTTGGGTCTAAATGGATCAATGGACGGGATGTGTTGAAGGGGCGAATGGACGAGCGATCTTCGAGCTGCATAGAAATTCCAATGTACACGTTCGGATAGCATTTTCTTTGGCAGTCACGGTCCGTTACAACGGTCATAATTTATTTCCCCGCCGACTTCCTGACACGGAACCCGCCCCTTCGATGCGCGAACGACCGCACAGGCCAGAGGGAGAAGCGGAGGCCGTAGCCTCAAAAGCCGAGCTCTCGCGTCTCCACTACCACCTCGATCTCTCCGCTTCCACTTCCTCTTTCTCCCCAATAATCCGATTCCATCCATTCTCCTCGTTGCCCTTCTTACCTTCTCCAAGATCTACCCTCCTCTTCATCCGACTCCTGATGATGAATTCTTGGGAGCCATTTCTAAGAGTAACGGTCTAGAATTGATGGCAGGAAAGGGGCAACAGCGGAGTAGGAGTTTGGTGAGGAAGCCTCACTTCTTTAAAGTCCTGTTGGGAGACTTCGCAAAGCGGCTGGCAAGTCTACCTCTTCTTCTTCTTCTTCTTCTACTTGTCCAGCACTTTATTCGGCACGCCTTTTTTTTCCATTTGATCGATCCATCCTGGTTATGGTCTTCAAAGGGGAAATGTGTGCTTCTTATTCTTTGCTTTTTTGAAAAAGAGAGATTATAGAATTAATTTGTTGGTAGCATCTGAAAATATGTTACTGCTGACATAAATATTTGTTGGGTGATGCTACAATATAAATTTCTGCTACCGTGATGCAAACTCCTTGGCAGGGAAGATGGACTGCACACTTTTTCACAATTAATAGATCAACAGATATGACACTCTAGGTGTTCAGGCTTTGATCTCAATGAAGAAGACTGTTAGTAAAAATAATTTGAAATTAAACCTTGTTTGGTGAACTGGATCATGTTCGCCCTCTCTCTTCAATGATCTTGTCTGTCCAAGTATGATTACAAAAGGAATCACACTTTATTTTTCATAGGTTAAATGCCATTTTTCTTTTTCAAGAAGAAGAGTTTTATCATCTAAAAAACAACCGTCGATCCTCCTCATTTATAACCGAGACCCCTTTTTTGTATCAGTTTTTACAATCACCCACTATTCCTTGCGGTTGTTAATCATTGGATAAGTGGATGTGTTCGGGTAGGGTTTGACTCGTCAGGAGCGGATCCGATCTAAGTTTTTTTTCTTTAACATCTTTCACTCACACATGACAAGGTCAACTTAGACCCGAATCATCGTAACCTCAATATACCAATCACTTCATACTAAGGCTAGTAACTCGTGTGACCCACAAGAATACTCAAGCATATCACTAAGTATCGGTTAGGAATACATAGACACTCGTCAAAAAAAGAAAGAGACTCACCATAGTATCTTGCAATACCCAAGACTTCTCTATTTCATCGGTTCAAACATCTCTGATCCCTCTATTAATCAATCAACAAGAACATGCTTAACCATTTTTATTACAATATAATCACAATTATGATACCCACCTTAAACAGGCAGCATAATTGGCTGGCCAGTGAATACATGTACGGATGTCAATAAGAGTAGTCTTCCTTTTCAACTAGTAACTCTCCAACTCCAATTAGCCACTTTTCTAGATGTGCTCCTTTAAACTGAATCATTCATGGCTTATAGGTAGCATGCTAAAGTAGCAACATTAAATTAAAATTTTGAGCTACCAAAAATCCAATAAAGGGTACAAATTTGAGATCCAATGATCTCAAGGATCTCGCATAGTAGAGAAGTAGGGATCTATTCTCCCACTAACCCTTTATCCTTTTAAGCACATGTGGTATAAATCACATGCTACGATATTGCCTTCTCCTTAAGAGAGCACATGTCTTATTCATTTAGTAACTTTAACACCGTACAGACTTAAGTCCAGACACTTTAGTGTTTAACCTTAGTTCATTCATATTTACTTGCTAACCTCCTAACGAACTTATGTCTGGCTTTCCAACAGGTTAAGTAAATATCCCTTTTAGTATTTACTTCGATTATTAGGTATTCAGAATGTTCTCACTCGACTTTTGTTTCCATGTCAAGGCAACATTCCGTTTGAGCCGTCTCTTTCCGTATAGCCTAGCTATATGCTCAAAATCGTCTAATCTCCACACACACGCAGTGTATAGAGTCGATTGTCCATGCGAGAAGACCAATCTCCAATCTGTTGACATGCTTTATTATGTACTCATGAACATTCTTAACCAAACAATCAATCAATCATATGTGTGTGCAATCCTTATCAGTAGATCATGGCTTGTCTGAATGAAATTCTATTATATCAATTGAATTTATAGCTTAATAGTTCATAAGTACATTATAATTTACGTAAGCCCAAAAATCTTACATGATCTGCGCAAACATTTCGGGCTAATAGCTTAGTGAAAGGATCAGCAAGCATTCGATGAGTAAAGATATATCTCAATTCAAATTGCTCTTTGGCAATTATATCTCTTACATACCGATATTTAATATCGATATGCTTAGACTTGCTATGATACTTGAGATCTTTTAAACATGCTAAGGCAGCTTGATTATCACAATGTATAACAACTGGACTCCTACTACCATCAATAACATTTAGATATTTTAAGAACCTTTTCAGCCAAACAGCTTCTTGTACTGCTGCTGAACATGCCATAAATTTAAGTTCCATTGTTGATAAGACCACACAACTTTGTTTCTTACTAAACCAAGTAATGGCGCCACCATTTAGTAAAAAATATAACCAGAAATGGACTTTCTTTCATCTGAATTTTCAGCCCAATCAGCATCTAAGTATTCTTTTGAGTTTAAATTTGATTCTTGATAACATATACAATATTATGCTGTGCCTTTCAAATCTCAATATTCTCTTAACCGCTTTCCAATGTTTGATTTCAGGGTTCGACTGAAACGGCTCACTAAACCAACGACATAGTAAATATTGTAGGTGGGTATGTTGGCAGATGGTGGCTACCTAATGAATCAGACTGAGGCTAGAGTTTCACTCTATGTCCTTAAGACAATTTCGTCTCGCAATGGTGCTTACGGTCAGTATGACGATTGTCTCCTAGGATACAACAGTCTCCTTTTGATGAAAGCAGCACTACAATTCACCAAAACTTTCGAACCAAGAATGCTACTCTCTTTTTAATGCACTATTGCTATACTATCCTTAGGAAAGTATGCAAATGCCTAAGAGAGAAGAAGACTAGAATTGATTCAAATTGAACTCAATTCGGAATGGCTTAGGATATACTCAAATGAGAGGGTCTAGGGTCCTATTTATATGTTTTTAGGTGCCCCTTGGAAGCAACCCTACGAATTTAATTAAATTTAAATTCTATTATCAAAGGATGTGAGGGTTAAGGGCTTATCACCCTTGATATGCCCTTTAGACATCGTGATCTTCAGATCAGGCGATCGGATAAGCCTTTTCATGGCTGTGATCTGAAGATCAGCCGATCAGATAAGTCTATCCTTATCCTGATAAGCCTTTTCATCATCGTGATCTGATGATCACGTTATCAGATAGGCGGATGCCTATCACAACCGTACGATCGAACGGACACCTTATCATAACCGTCATGTTGACTGGTCAACCAACCGTCCTATTGACTAGTCAACTTGACTAGTCAACCGACGGATGTCAGCCGTTGGATCGTGATCAAGATTGTGATTTGATCACCGTATCTCGACCCTTCATCCGATCGATCAACGATCAATTGATCTCAGCCCCTTATCTTGATCCGATCAATCTCCACCGTCGGATCATCTTGATCTATAAAAATTTAAAGCCCTTCAAGCTCCTCGCGACGATGCGCACGTGCGAAGTGCAAAGTGCGCCTACAAAGCGCCCATTGCGCCCTTCGCACACGCGCGTGCACGTGCGCGAGGGTGATGCGTGATGCTACGCATCACCCTCAAGCTCTCCACTTGTGGTGAGCCTAAGGAACTTAAGCTTCAAGGAAGTGGTTTCCATATAAGTGAACCTTCCTTTCTTGATTTTTCCGATATGGACTAAATGTCCCCGCAATTTCTCATTCACACACATAAGGCGGTAATGGGCTTTCAAGGCCCATTAGGGTATTTAGGGTCCATTTTGGCCCATTACCCAATAATCCCCCACATGAATGAAAATTGGACTTAGATCAAAGATCATCAGAGATCAGCAAAGGCAAACCCCCACATAAAAGGATTTTAATGCAAATGAATATGCAGACACACTAAAGAGAGTATAATGGGATGAAGTTGTATCGGATAGGTAGCTTGTGGCTTTGAACCTTCCTTAGTGAGTTGTTATCGAGTTTACTTGCTAAAAGGTGAACACGATGTCTTGAACCTTTCAGCGTTTTGTGTAAACTAAGACAATAACAATCACGCAACTTCTTCCCGAGCATTCTTTTGGTTCTCATGGTTGTGTTCATTTTGGCCCCGAACAACTCCTGGTCTCATGAGTGCTTCAGAGAATTAAACCTTAAAATTCTCATAGAATTGGCCCAGTTCACACTCACATAGGTGATTCTTATTAAGAGTATCCTGCTATACCCCACATGATGTTCATGTCATAAGAATCATTAAAAGCAATGCTTATCCTAGTACCTTTAGCAGGTAGCACCAATTATCATAGGAATGAGTAGGATTGTACATCCTTAGTGCTATCAAGTCTCTTCATAATTTAGTTGTCCCTTTTGAACCTAGATCTTGGGATCTCCAGTCAGCTAGGTTGGGTATCCACTATGAAGATTTTTTAGTTATAGGTTTTAAACCCATTCCCCTCGATAAACAGTTTACTTGATCTCTTGGTAACCCCTTTGTTAATGGATCCGCTAGGTTTTTCTTTGACTGAACATAGTCAATAGAAATTACACCAATTTCAAGTAACTGCTTAATGGTATTATGTCTACGACGTATATGTCTAGACTTACCATTATACATCTTATTCTGTGCTTTGCATATTGCCGATTGACTATCACAATGTATGCATATTGCAGACACAGGCTTTGGCCAACATGGAATATCTTCTAAAAGGTTTCGAAGCCATTCTGCTTCTTCAGCTGCCTTTTCTAAGGCAATAAACTCAGATTCCATAGTGGATCGAGCTATACAAGTTTGTTTAGAAGATTTCCATGACACAGCACCTCCTCCTAAGGTGAATACATATCCACTTGTGGATTTTGTATCTTCTGTGTTAGATATCCAATTTGCATCACTGTATCCTTCTAATACAGCTGGATATCTTGAATAATGTAATCCATAACTTAGGGTATATCGCAGATATCTTAATACCCTTATTAGAGCTGTCCAATGATTTGGACCTGGATTACTTGTAAATCTACTCAACTTATTGACAGCATATGCTATGTCAGGACGAGTACAATTCATGACATACATTAAACTGCCAATTATACGTGAGTATTCCAATTGAGATATGGGTTCTCCAGTATACTTAGCCAAATGTAGATTAACATCTACAGGTGTTTTCACCGGGCTAGTATCATACTTTTTATACTTATTTAATATTTTCTCAATATAATGAGATTGAGATAATATTATTTCCTCAGATGTTCTAGTGATTCGAATCCCTAGTATAACATCTGCAACACCCATATTTTTCATATCAAAATGTTTGATCAACATTTTCTTAGTCTGTTTAATCATTTCAGTATTACTACCAATGATTAACAGGTCATCTACATATAAGCAGATTATCACATACCCTTCAGATAGGGATTTGGCATATATGCATTTGTCACATTCATTTATTTTGAATCCATTTGATAACATTACATTATCAAATTTTATATGCCATTGCTTAGGTGCTTGCTTTAATCCATATAAGGATTTAACAAGTCTACACACCTTCTTTTCTTGTCCTGGAACAATAAATCCCTCAGGTTGTTCCATGTATATTTCTTCATCTAATTCACCATTCAGAAAAGCAGTTTTAACATCCATTTGATGAATTTCAAGATTGTTAATGGCTGCAAAAGCGATTAACATTCTTATAGATGTTATTCTACTTACTGGTGAATAGGTATCAAAGAAGTCTATACCTTCTTTTTGTTTGAAGCCCTTAGCCACTAATCTGGCTTTATACTTGTCAATTGATCCATCAGCTTTTAGCTTTTTCTTAAATATCCACTTGCACCCTAAAGGTTTCATACCAGATGGTAGGTCTACCAACTCCCAGGTATGATTATGCATGATGGACTCAATTTCATTATTGACAGCTTCTTTCCAAAAGGGTGCTTCTGGATTAGACATTGCCTCTTTGAATGTCTGAGGTTCATCTTGTAACATATAAGTTACATAATCAGGACCAAAGGACTTAGCAACTTTTGGTCTCTTACTGCGTCTGGGTTCATCTTCAGGATATTCTTCCTGATGACTACTACTAGCAGTATTATCATAAGTTCTTTTATTTGAACTTATTTCTAATTTCCTTTTACTTGGAAATATATTTTCAAAGAATGTTGCATTCCTTGATTCCATGATTGTATTTTTCTGTATATCAGTTATATCTGATTTATACACAAGAAAGCGATATGCACTACTATTATGTGCATATCCGATAAATATACAATCAACAGTTTTAGGTCCTATCTTGACCTTTTTGGGGTCCGGAATAGCTACTTTAGCTAGACACCCCCACACTCTTAAGTAATTGTAAGAAGGCTTCTTTCCTTTCCATAACTCATATGGAGTCACTTCCTTCTTCTTAAGAGGTATCTTATTAAGAATATGATTTGCTGAGAGAATTGCTTCTCCCCATAAATTCTGTGGTGTACCAGAATTTATTAACATAGCATTCATCATTTCTTTTAATGTGCGGTTTTTACGTTCCGCAATTCCATTAGATTGAGGCGAATAAGGAGCAGTAGTTTGATGAATAATGCCATGCTCCTGACAAAATTCGTCAAAAGGTGCATCATATTCACCACCTCTATCACTCCTTATGGCCTTAATCTTTTTGCCAAGTTGATTTTCAACTTCATTCTTATAACATTTAAACATTTCTAAAGCCTCATCTTTAGACTTTAGTAGATACACATAGCAGTATCTTGTTGAATCATCTATAAATGTTATAAAATACTTTTTACCTCCTCTAGTTTGAATTGACTTTAAGTCACATAGATCACTGTGAATTAAGTCAAGAGGTTCAGTATTTCTTTCAACTGATGGAAATGGTGTTTTTGCTAACTTAGCTTCAACACACACTTCACACTTGTAATGTGGATCGATTTCATGATTAGGTAATAATTTCAATTTCATTAATTTTCGTAATGAATTAAAATTCGCATGTCCTAATCTATCATGCCATAAACAAGAGGAGTCAATCATATAAGCAGAAGAAGAAGCTTTATTCATTTCAAGGTTTCTGTGTACAGTCATTACATTCACCTTGAATAATCCATTATTCAAGTAACCCCTTCCAATAAATATCCCCCCCTTAGTGAGTACAAATTTATCAGACTCAAAGACCATCCTAAAGCCATGTTTGCTTAGGAGGGAGCCTGATATGAGATTCTTCCGGATGTCAGGGACATGTAGCACATCATTCAGTA
Organism: Calamus simplicifolius; assembly: GCA_900491605.1. Taxonomy (NCBI): domain Eukaryota; kingdom Viridiplantae; phylum Streptophyta; class Magnoliopsida; order Arecales; family Arecaceae; genus Calamus; species Calamus simplicifolius. The sequence goes on along the minus strand of UESW01004542.1, from coordinate 578,418 downwards.
GAAGCTCCTTGCCAGATGTCATCTTCATAACGATGCGGCCAAGTCCTTCTATCTTGGATGTAGCGGAGTTACCCATGACCAAATTTCTACCATTGATAGGAGTATATGATGAGAACATACTCTTATCAGAGCAGACATGTCTGGTAGCTCCAGTGTCGATGTACCACTCATTTGCTTTGTCAACCATGTTTGCTTCAAATACAACAGCTGACAGCATCATCTCGGATACCTCTTTGGATAGGGTTTCAGTAACGTTGACTTCTTTCTTTTCTTTATCCTTGAAACGGCAGTCCTTGGATTTGTGTCCTTGCTTTCCACAAACAAAGCACTTTCCCTTAAACTTGTATTTCTTTAGGATTGCCCTTCTTCTGTTTAAAGCCTTCGCCTGAAACTTGCGTTTCTTCTTCCCTTCTATGAGGTTGGCCTTTGGCTCAGCAGGTTGTCCTCCTGCCTTTTTATCTTGGCTCTTATTGTCCTCCTCGATCCTTAGGCGGACAATTAGGTCTTCAAGTCCCATCTCCTTCCGCTTATGCTTCAGGTAGTTCTTGAAGTCCTTCCATAGTGGTGGTAGCTTCTCTATGATGGCAGCTACCTGGAATGACTCGCTGAGAGACATTCTCTCTGCATGTATCTCATGCAGGATAATCTGGAGCTCTTGGACTTGCTCCATAACTGTTTTGTGGTCGACCATCTTGTAGTCTAAGAACCTTCCAACCACAAACTTCTTGTGTCCAGCATCCTCTGTCTTGTACTTTTTGTCCAGGGATGCCCATAACTCCTTGGCAGTAGCAATACTGCTGTACACATTGTACAGGGTATTGTCCAGACCATTCAGGATGTAATTTTTGCAAAGGAAGTCCGAGTGCTTCCATGCCTCCACCGCAGCAATGACTTGCTTGTCGGTCTCCCCTTCTTTAGGACAGGCGGATCTTCATTCAGCACTCTGACCAGGTTCAGAGTTGTGAGGTAGAACAGCATCTTCTGTTGCCACCTCTTGAAATCCGTGCCAGAGAATTTCTCTGGTCTCTCGGCTTGAATGGATGTCGTCATAGTAGCCATCTGCAGCAGCACTTCCGTGGTAGCAGAAAATTGTCTTAAGATTTGTAGGTGGGTATGTTGGCAGATGGTGGCTACCTAATGAATCAGACTGAGGCTAGAGTTTCACTCTATGTCCTTAAGACAATTTCGTCCCGCAATGGTGCTTACGGTCAGTATGACGATTGTCTCCCAGGATACAACAGTCTCCTTTTGATGAAAGCAGCACTACAATTCATCAAAACTTTTGAACCAAGAATGCTACTCTCTTTTTAATGCACTATTGCTATACTATCCTTAGGAAAGTATGCAAATGCCTAAGAGAGAAGAAGACTAGAATTGATTCAAATTGAACTCAATTCGGAATGGCTTGGATATACTGAAATGAGAGGGTCTAGGGTCCTATTTATATGTTTTTAAGTGCCCCTTGGAAGCAACCCTACGAATTTAATTAAATTTAAATTCTATTATCAAAGGATGTGAGGGTTAAGGGCTTATCACCCTTGATATGCCCTTTAGACATCGTGATCTTCAGATCAGGCGATTGGATAAGCCTTTTCATGGCTGTGATCTGAAGATCAGCCGATCAGATAAGTCTATCCTTATCCTGATAAGCCTTTTCATCATCGTGATCTGATGATCACGTTATCAGATAGGCGGATGCCTATCACAACCGTACGATCGAACGGATACCTTATCATAACCGTCCTGTTGACTGGTCAACCAATCGTCCTGTTGACTGGTCAACCAACCGTCCTGTTGACTAGTCAACTTGACTAGTCAACCGACGGATGTCAGCCGTTGGATCATGATCAAGATTGTGATTTGATCACCGCATCTCGATCCTTCATCCGATCGATCAACGATCAATTGATCTCAGCCCCTTATCTTGATCCGATCAATCTCCACCGTCGGATCATCTTAATCTATAAAAAATTTAAAGCCCCTCAAGCTCCTCGCGACGATGCGCACGTGCGAAGTGCAAAATGCGCCTACAAAGCGCCCATTGTGCCCTTCGCACACGCGCGTGCGCATGCGCGAGGGTGACGCATCACCCTCAAACTCTCCATTTGGTGAGCCTAAGGAATTTAAGCTTCAAGGAAGTGGTTTCCATATAAGTGAACCTTCCTTTCTTGATTTTTTCGATATGGAACTAAATGTCCCCGCAATTTCTCATTCACACACATAAGGCGGTAATGGGCTTTCAAGGCCCATTAGGGTATTTAGGGTCCATTTTGGCCCATTACCCAACAAATATCTGGCCTAGTACACACCATAGTGTACATTAAACTTCCAATGGCTCTGGCATAAAGGCTTTTTGTTCATCTCCTCCTCTCAAAGTGTGATGGGTACATGTTTTGGCTCAGGACTTCTCCTTTAGCTATTAGGGTGTCACAAAGATTACAATCCTTCATGTTAAATCATTCCAAAATCTTCTCAATATAAGATTTTTGAGACAAGGCTATAAGTTTTCTTGAACAATCACTTATTATCTTGATTCCCAAAATATAAGATGCCTCTCTTATGTCCTTCATGTCAAATTGGGAGGATAACCATTCTTTGACTTATATAACAAATTTATTGTCGTTTTCGGCTAACAAAATATCATCAACATATAATGACAATATCATAAATTTTTCTTCAATAGCTTTTATGTAGACACAATGGTCTTCACTTATCATTTCAAAATTATATGAAACAACTATATAATGGAATCTCATATTCCATTGCCTTGATGCTTGTTTAAGGCCATAAATTGACTTTTTCAATTTGGACACTTTGTGTTCTTAACCTTTTACTATGAAACCTTCAAGTTGTTCCATATAGATCTCTTTATTAAGTTCACCATTGAGAAAAGCCATTTTAACATCCATCTTGTGCAATTCAAGATCTAATTGCTCCACAATGGCTAGAATCAAACGAATAGAGGCAAATCTCACAACTGGAGAAAGTCTCTTGGTAGTCTATACCCTCTTGTTGAGTATAACTTTTAGCAACGAGTCGGGCTTTATATCTCTCAATTGACCCATTAACATTATATTTTATCTTGAGAACCCATTTGTTTCCAATGGCCTTACGTCCTTTTGATATGTCAACTAAGTCCCAGACATTGTTACTTTTCATTGAGGCTAATTCTTTCTTCATAGCATTCTCCCATTCTCCCACTGTTCTTTGGCTTGGCAGTTAAATGTTTCATCCACAGTTCCGGGTTCTTCTTCCATGGGAGCAATCATAAACGCTTCCCCTTTTATCTCAAACCTTCGACGAGGAACGGGGTTTCTATAGCTCCTCCTCAGATCAGGTATTTGGGAAGATGATTTATTAGGTAATACATTATTTTCTTGAGGTAGATGAGGTTCACCCATAGTTATCTCGTAGTCCATTTCTTCCATCTTACAAAGAGAAGTATTTTTATTTACCTTACCTCGACTTGGAAACTCATTTTCAAGAAATACTGCGTCCCGTGATTTAATCTCGGATATAGTTTCATCTAATTGTTCACCAATAAACACATATCCCTTTGAAAATTCATAGTATTTTATAAAGATGCATTTCCGCCCTCTTGGGCCTAACTTTTCATATTTATGGGTAGTGTCATGGGCATATGCAGCTAACCCCCAAGGTCTTCGATTGTCTAAATTAGGTTTTTTGCCTGTCCATAATTCATAGAGAGTCAGTGGAACTAACTTGAAGGGCACATGGTTAAGTATATAAGCAGCTGTCATCAATGCGTCACCCCAAAAGGAGATCGGTAAACTAGCCTGCGCCATTATTGACCTAACCATCTCGAGAAGTCTGATTTCTCCTCTCAGCTACTCCATTTTGTTGTGAAGTACCGGGAATCGTTAATTATCTGATTATTCCCTTCTCATTGCATATTATTGCCTTAAAATGATCAGACAAATATTTTCGTTCACGGTACGTTCTTAAGGTTTTAACCTTTTTCTTAAGTTGATTCTCAACTTCATTTAAATATTGTCTAAAGTATTTTAATGCCTCTGACTTTTGAGAAATAAGGTAAACACGACCATAATGCGAGAAGTCATCTATAAAAGTAATGAAATAAAAGGCTTTATGCCTTGCCTTCACATTCATTGGACCACATATATCCGAATGAATTAACTGTAAAGAAAAATTTGCCCTAACAACCTTGCCAAATGGTTTCTTGATTATTTTTTCAGTAAGACAGTGCTTATACATGGACAAATTCACTTTAGCTAAAGGACCGAGCAATTCTTCTTTTGCTAATCTATTCATTCTATTTTGTTTAATATGCCCTAATCTAGCATGTCAAATCTTGTCATTAACACTATCAGCACTAGAAGAGGCAACAATTGAAAAACAAACATGCACATAATTACTATAAGGTTCAATATCTAACACCATAAAACCATCAAACAAATATCCAAAAAACCAAATGAACAGCATCATTAAATATGTCAACACAATTACCATAAAAATTTAAAATAAAACCCATCTTAAGAAGAACAACAACAGATATAAGTTTCGTCGAATATACGGAGCAAATAGAACATCATGCAAGTAGAACGTCCTACCACCATGCAACTGAAGCTTGCATATGCCAATTCCCTTGACTTCTATTCATGCATTATTCCCTACGTATATCCATTTGTTCCCAGCTGACAGTCGACGAAACTCCACATAGGCAGCTTTTTCTTTATCTTCATGGTCTGTGGCTTCTGAGTCTATTGTCCATAAAGGATAAGAGTCAGTAAGCAATGCAGTACTAGAAACATATATTTCACCAAGAGCATTAGGATAATGTATTACCTTATTTGCTCAGAGCATTCACGAGCAAAATAACCCTTTTTGCCATACCTGTAGCATTTCAACTTTGACTTGTCCTTCTAGAAGAACTTGCCCTTGCCTTTGTTCTTCTTGAACTGTCTAGTAGCATGATTTTTACCATTACCTCTACCATCTTTCTTCTAGAAGTGCTTACGCTTTTTACCAGGAGCACCCCTAGACCCTTCAGCAACATATGCATATCCGGTAGACCTTAAGGATTCCAGACGTTCAGCCTCTAGCTCAACATGTCGAGCTACATCAGCAAAGGTCTTGATACTCTCATTGTGGGTAAGATTTTGCTTCATAGTGTCCTAATTGTCTGGAAGAGAACGGAGCACTCCATGTACCTGCTGCTCATCAGTTAGAATGTGCCCAGCATTTTTCAGCTCCCTTATCGTACTCGACATCTTATGGAGATGTTGTGCTATTGAATGATCAGGACGCTTTTTATAACTATCAAGCTTAATAGTTAGCTGCCTTAGCTTACTTGTACTGTCTCCAGCAAATCTCTCTCTTAGGGCAACCCAAATCTCACGAGTCGAAGGATACTGCTCATACTCACAAACAAGGTCATCTTCCATAGCGCTTATCAATATGCCCTTAGCTATGGAGTCTTTCTTTTTCTAAGCTCGATAGATCTCCTGGTCTTGCCTTTGCTGGACACTATTTCTTGACCAAGATCTTCCATGGTATGGTTAACAACTTCTAAAGCCTCTTGTTCCTCTAGAACACACTGTATCTTAAGATGCCAGACATGATAATTCTCACCATTGAGTTTCTTATCACCTTTGTTCAGGTCAGTAATTATATTTTTGAAGCCATGATTTACATTTAATATAACGAATTTCATTTAGTTTCAGCACAACACATGTCTAGTTATTGTCCCAAGTTTTGATCGAGTGAAAGACTTAACTCATGTTATAAAATCAGATGGTTGCTATGCTTTCCACCCAGCATTCATAATCACAAGTTTTATCTTTATCTCTTGATTCACTTCAAAATAATATATATCATATTCACATATATAATTATTTAATTGCATATGAAATTCATAATTCATATAAGCAAGCAAATGACATAGTAAACATTGTGTTCAAACAAGACAAGCAATTATACAAGCTTTAACTATAGATGCAACATAATCAATGTAAGTAATAAGCCACAAGGATTCCAACAGGGACAATACAGAGTCCAAATATTAAGTATCCATATTTAGGTTTCTTGGTCAACTCTAAGACATCATCTACTTGAAGCTCAACAAGAGGTAGTAGATCCTCATTTTCGACAATGTCAGCTTCTTCAGAGTCACGTCTACCCAGCATGTCAACATGGTTCAACAGATTAGAAACCAAATCCATGTAAAAGATACGCTCTCCAAAGCAATCCCAAATGTTGTGCATGACTCCGAAAAAATACAATGGGAGCAAGCGATCCAGTGCTCATATCTTATAGTTGTCCAGTACGGAAAAGGCTTGTTCCGCTAAGTGTTTCACAAGGCAATCAAGCTTATTGACATCCTCTCATAAGCTATCTTCTGGATGATATCTCAGCCCTTGGATCCTTTCTCGTAGCTCGTTTCGCCTTACGTCACGGCGTGTCATCGTTGTAATCATTTTCGTCATTTGGAATAGAGATATGTTCAACAAAAATATATATAGTCAGTACAAAACTGATATACTAGTACATAACCAGCTCAATCTATTCCAAAAAAAAATATGATACAATAGCGATCGAGCAAAAAAAAAAAAAAGAAATATGTGAGAATTTGATCAGTCATTAAACTTCAACCAAGTCAAATTCTGGACCCTACTTTGGGCTTTAAATATCTTCAAATATATAAGTCTAAATAAGAAAATAAAAAATTTTCTAAGAACCCATGATCAAAACTGATTTAAATCTTCTTTCCCCATTCTGATTGCAGTTTTTTTTTTTAATCATTCTGCTCCAGACTTGCCAAGGCCTCCAGGTCATGGACAGCAATGCAAAGGGATGGAGAGCAGTCCCACATCTTCCAAAGGCCCTACATGTCCACCTAGGTGATTACCTAGAGGTGGTGAGCAATGGCCTATACAAGAGTTTGGTCCACAGGGTAGTACTGAACCCTCAAAAGAAAAGGATTTCAATAGCCAGCATCTAGAGTCTTTATACAGATGAAAAGGTCAGTTTCCAAAGAGCTGCTTGATAAGCAACGACCCAAAAAAAAAATACAAAGAGAGTAGCTTTAGGGACTTTCTCAACTACCTCTCCACCAATGTCAGCAAGGAGAGACGCTTCATAGAGAGCCTCAAAATTGGTGAAGCTTAAGGACCAATCTCTCACTCTGTCCAACTTTCCTTGAACAATGAAAATGGAGGAAGCTCTTTAGTTTTGTTAGTTTTGTTGTTATTTTGCTTTCAAAGCCCTCCTGGCCTCATAACCAGGGAAAGCGTTCAGTGTGGTGTGCCACTACGTTAGTTTCACGGTATTAACATTATAGAGCTAGATAGAACAGAGGTTTCTTGTACCCTGTTCCGAGTTAAATAATATCTAATCTGGCATGTTAGAACAAAGGTTTCTTCTGCCAATTTCAGCAATTCAGCGACTGCTCTCCAAATGCAGAATCATAGTTCGGTTTTTATCCTCATGACGCATGGGTTGCTGCTGCATGACAGCAGCGAGAAGGGATAATTTTTTGGAATTTACGGAATTTGATTCTATCTAATCTTTTATATCTTTTTTCCATTATTATCAGAAACTTACTATTAAATAAATCAAATTATAATTGCATGCTATTTTAAGCAAACTAATTACGAAAGCATGCTAATAATACGAGAAAGAGAACTGAAACCAAATGCTCTGATACCATAGTTAGTAAAAATAATTTGAAATCAAACCTTGTTTGATGAAGTGGATCGTGTTCGCCCTCTCTCTTCTATGATCTTACCTTATCCAAGTATGATTACAAGATGAACCACACTTTATTTTCCACAAGTTAAATGCCCCCGTGATTGTTTCTTTGGTTTTTCTTTTTCAAGAGGAAGAGTCTTCTGTTCTGAAAAACAACTATCAATCCCCCTCATTTTATAACTGAGACCCCCTTCTCGTGTCAGTTTTCACAACCACTCACTAACCCTTGCGGTTGTTAACCATTGGATAAGTGGATGTATTCGGATAGGGTTTGACCCATCATGGGTGGATCCGACCTAAGTTTTTTTTTTTAAACACATGTGGCCTCTAATTCGGCCAATGGGACAGAAAAACAACCCAGTGAGATTGTGGGAGAAAAACTAAAATAAAATAAAATAAAATAAAATAAAATAAGGGGAAAGGAGATTTAGATCAGTTTTGGTCATGGGTTCTTAAAAAAAAAATTATTTTCTTATTTGAGCTTATATATTTGAAGATATTTAAAGCCCAAAGTAGGATCCAAAATTTGATCTAGTTGAAGTTTAATGACTGATTGAATTCTCTTTCACATATTTCTTTTTTTTTTTGCTCGATTACTGTTGTATCATTTTTTTTTAGAATAGATTGAGCTGGTTATGTACTTTGTACTAATCATATTTTTTTTGTTGAACATATCTATATTCTAAATGGCGAAAATGATTACAACGATGACACGCCATGACGTAAGGCGAAACGAGTTATGGGAGAGGATCCAAGGGCTGAGATATCATACAGGAGATAACTTACGAAAGCATGTCAATAAGCTTGATTGTCTTATGAAATGCTTAGAGGAACAAGCCTTTCCCATACTGGACAACTATAAGATATGGGCACTGGATCACTCGCTCCCATTGTATTTTTTCGAAGTCCTGCATAGCATTTGGGATCGCTTTGGAGAGCGTATCTCTTATAGGGATTTGGTTTTTAATCTATTGAACCATGTTGACATGCTGGGTAGGCGTGACTCTGAAGAAGCTGACATTGTCAAAAATGAGGATCCACCACCTCTTATCGAGCTTCAAGTAGATGATGTCTTAGAGTTGACCAAGAAACTCAAACATGGATACTTAATATTTGGACTCTGTATTTTCCTTATTGGAGTCCTTGTGGCTTATTACTTACATTGATTATGTTGCACCCATAGTTAAAGCTTGTATAGTTGCTTGTCTTATTTAAACACAATGTTTACCATGTCATTTGCTTGCTTATATGAATTATAAATTTCATATGCAATTAAATGAACTTATATGTGAATATGATAGATATTATTTTGAAGTGAATCAAAAGATAAAGATAAGACTTATGATTATGAATGATGGGTGGAAAGCATAGCGATCATCTGATTTTATAACATGAGTTAAGTCTTTCACTTGTTGATCAAAACTTGGGATAATAACTAGACGTGTTGTGCTGAAACTAAATGAAATTCGTTATATTAACCGTAAATCATGGCTTCAAAAAATATAATTGCTGACCTAAATAAAGGTGATAAGAAACTCAATGGCGAGAATTATCATGTGCATCTTAAGATACAGTATGTTCTAAAGGAATAAGAGGCTTTAGAAGCTGTTAACCATACCATGGAAGATCCTAATCAAGGTAATGGTGTCCAGCAAAGGTGAGACCAGGAGATCTATCGAGCTTGGAAAAAGAAAGACTCCATAGCTAAGGGCATATTGATAAGCGCTATGGAAGATGACCTTGTTTGTGAGTATGAGGCAGTATCTTTCGGCTCATGAGGTCTGGGTTGCCCTAAGAGAGAGATTTGTTGGAGTTAGTACAAGTAAGCTGAGGCAGCTGACTATTAAGCTCGATAGTTATAAGAAGCGTCCTGATCATTCAATAGCACATCTCCGGAAGATGTTGAGTATGATAAGGGAGCTGAAAAATGCTGGGCACATTCTGACTAATGAGCAGCGGGTACAAGGAGTGATTCGTTCTCTTCGAGACAATTGGGACACTATAAAGCAAAATCTTACCCACAATGAGAGTATCAAGACCTTTGCTGATATACTCGATGTGTTGAGCTGGAAGCTGAACGCCTGGAATCCTTAAGGTCTACCGGACATGCATATGTTGCTGAAGGGTCGAGGGGTGCTCCTAGTAAAAAGCGTAAGCGCTTCTGGAAGAAAGATAGTAGAGGTAATGATAAGAATCGTGCTGCTGGACGGTTCAAGAAGAACAAAGGCAAGGGTAAGTTCTTCGAAAAGAAAAAGGACAAGTCAAAGTTGAAATGCTACAAGTGTGGCAAAAAGGGTCATTATGCTCGTGAATGCTCTGAGCAAAATAAGGTAATACATTGTCCTAATGCTCTTGGTGAAATATATGTTTCTAGCACTGTATTACTTATTGACTCTTATCCTTTGTAGATAATAGACTCAGGAGCCACAAACTATATAGTTGGAGAAAGAGCTGCCTATGTGGAGTTTCGTCGACTGCTAGCCGGGAGCAAATGGATATACGTAGGGAATAATGCAAGAATAGAAGTCAAGAAAATTGGCAGATGCAAGATTCAGTTGCATGGTGGTAGGATGTTCTACTTGCATGATGTTCTTTTCACTTCGAATATTCGATGAAACTTATATATGTTGTTGTTCTTCTTAAGATAGGTTTTACTTTAAATTTTCATAGTAATTGTGTTGACATATTTAATGATGTTGTTCATTTGGTTTTTGGATATTTGTCAGATGGTTTTATGGTATTAGATATTGAACCTTATAGTAATTATGTGCATGGTTATTTTTCAATGGTTGCCTTTTCTAGTGCTGATAGTGTTAATGACAAGATTTAGCATGTTAGATTAGGGCATATTGGACAAAATAGAATGAATAGATTAGCAAGAGAAGTATTCCTGGGTCCTTTAGCTAAAGTGAATTTGTCCATATGTGAGCACTATTTTACTGAAAAAATAATCAGAAAACCATTTGGCAAGGTTGTTAGGGCAAATTTTCCTTTACAGTTAATTCATTCGGATATATGTGGTCCAATAAATGTGAGGGCAAGGCATAAAGCCTTTTATTTCATTACTTTTATAGATGACTTCTCACATTATGGTCATGTTTACCTTATTTCTCAAAAGTCAGAGGCATTAGAATGCTTTAGACAATATTTAAATAAAGTTGAGAATCAATTTGAGAGAAAGGTTAAAGCCTTAAGATGGATTATGGACGAGAATATTTGTCTGATCAATTTAAGGCAATATGTAATGAGAAGGGAATAATCAAATAATTAACGATTTTCGGTACTCCATAATAGAATAGAGTAGCTGAGAGGAGAAATTAGACTCTTCTTGAGATGGTTAGGTCGATGATGGCGCAGGCTAGTTTGCCGATCTCCTTTTGGGGTGACACATTAATGACAGTTGCTTATATACTTAACCGTGTACCCTCGAAGTCAGTTCTATCGACTCCATATGAATTATGGACGTGTAGAAAACCTAATTTAAACAATATAGGACCTTAGGGGTCAGCTGCATATGTCCATGACACTACCTATAAGTATGGGAAGTTAGGCTTAAGAGTGCATAAATGTATCTTTATAAGATACTGTAAATTTTTAAAGGGATATGTGTTTATTGGTGAGCAATTAGATGGAACTGTATCCGAGATTGAATCACAGGATGTAGTATTTCTTGAAAATAAGTTTTCAAGTCGAGGTGAGGTAGATAAAATTACTTCTCTTTGTGAGATGAAAGAAATGGACCACGAGATAACTATGGGTGAACCTCATATACCTCAAAAAATAATGTATTACCTGATGAATCTTCTTCCCAAATACCTGATCTAAGGAGGAGTTATAGAAACCCCATTCCTCGTCGAAGGTTTGAGATAGAAAGGGAAGCGTTTACGATTGCTCCCATGGAAGAAGAAGAACCTCAAACTGTGGATGAAGCGTTTAATTATCAAGCCATAGAACAGCAGGAGAATGCTATATAAAGGAAGAATTAGCCTCAATGAAAAGTAACGATGTCTGGGACTTAGTTGACCTACCAAAAGGGCGTAAGGCCATTGGGAACAAATGGGTTCTCAAGATAAAATATAATGTTGATGGATCAATTGAGAGATATAAAGTCCAACTCGTTGCTAAAGGTTATACTCAACAAGAGGGTATAGACTACCAGGACACTTTCTTCAGTTGTGAGATTTGCCTTTATTCGTTTGATTCTAGCCATTGTGGGGCAATTAGATCTTGAATTGCACAAGATGGATGCTAAAACAGCTTTCCTCAATGGTGAACTTAATGAAGAGATCTATATGGAACAATCTGAAGGTTTCATAGTGGAAGGTTAATAACACAAAGTATGCAAATTAAAAAAGTTAATTTATGGCCTTAAACAAGCATCAAGGCAATGGAATATGAGATCCATTATATAGTTGTTTCATATAATTTTGAAATGATAAGTAAAGACCATTGTGTCTATATAAAAGCCATTGAAAGAAAATTTGTAATATTGTCATTATATGTTGATGACATTTTGTTGGCCGGAAACGATAATAAATTTATCATAGATGTCAAAGAATGGTTATCCTCCCAATTTGACATGAAGAATATGAGAGAGGTATCTTATATTTTGGGGGTCAAGATAATAAGAGATCGTTCAAAAAAACTTATAGTCTTGTCTCAAAAATCTTATATTGAGAAGATTTTGGAATGATTTAACATGAAGGATTGTAATCCTTGTGATACCCCAATAGCTAAAGGAGAAGTCCTGAGCTAGAACATGTGCCCCATCACACTTCAAGAGAAGGAGAAGATGAACAAGAAGCCTTATGCCAGAGCCATTGGAAGTTTGATATATACTATGGTGTATACTAGGCCAGACATCTGCTATGCCGTTGGTTTAGTGAGCCGTTTTCAATCGAACCCTGGAATCAAACATTGAAAAGCGGTTAAGAGAATATTGAGATATTTGAAAGGCATAGCAGAATATTGTATATGTTATCAAGGATCAAATTTGAATTCAGAAGGATACTTAGATGCTAATTGGGCCGAAAATCTAAATGAAAGGAAGTCCACTTCTGGTTATGTTTTTTTACTAAATGGTAGCGCCATTACTTGGTTTATTAAGAAACAAAGTTGTGTGGCCTTATCAACAATGGAAGCTGAATTTATAGCATGTTCAGCAGCAGTATAAAAAGCTATTTGGTTGAAAAGGTTTTTAAAACATCTGAATATTGCTGATAATAGTGGGAGTCCAGTTGTTATATATTGTGATAATCAAGTTGCCTTAGCATGTTTAAAAGATCCCAAGTATCATAGCAAGTCTAAGCATATCGATATTAAATATTGGTATGTAAGAGATATAATTGCCAAAGAGCAATTTGAATTGAGATATATCTCTTACTCATCGAATGCTTGCTGATCCTTTCACTAAGCCATTAGCCCGAAATGTTTATGCAGATCATGTAAAATCTTTGGGCTTATGTAAATTGTAATGTACTTATGAACTATTGAGCTATAAATTCAATTGATATAATGAAATTGTATTTAGACAAGCCATAATCTACTGATAAGTATTGCACACACATGTGATTGGTTGATTGTTTGGTTAAGAATGTTCATAAGTACATAATAAAGCATATCAACAGGTTGGAGATTGGTCTTCTCTCATGGACAATCGACTCTATGCACTGCATGTGTGTGGAGATTAGACGGTTTTGAGCATATAGCTGGGCTATATGGAAAAAGACGGCTCAAAACGGAACGCCGCCTTAACATGAAAACAAAAGTCGAGATAAGATCATTTTGAATACCTAATGATCGAAGTAAATGCTAGAAGGGATATTTACTTAACCTGTTGGAAAGTCAGATATAGTTCATTAGGAGGTTAGCAAGTAAATATGAATGAACTCAGGTTAGACACTAAGGTGTGTCTGGACTTAAGTCTATATAGTGTTGAAGTTACTAAATGAATAAGACATGTGTTCTCTTAAGGAGAAGGCAACATTATAGCATGTGATTCATACCACATGTACTTAAAAGGATGAAGGGTTAGTGGGAGAATAGATCCATGCTTCTCTACTATGCGAGACCCTTGAGATCATTGGATCTCAAATTCATACCCTTTATTGGATTTTTGGCATTAGCTCAAAAAATTTAATTTAGTGTTGCTACTTTAGCATGCTACCTATAAGCCATGGATGATTCGGTTTAAAGGGGCACGTCTAAGAAAGCTGCTAATTGGAGTTGGAGAGTTACTGGTTGAAAAGGAAGATTACTCTTATTGACGTCTGTACATGTATTCACTGGCCGGCCAATTATGCTACCTGTTTAAGGTGGGTATCATAATTGTGATTACATTGTAATGAAAGTGGTTAAGCATATTCTTGTTGATTGATTAATAAAGGGATCAGAGATGCTTGAACTGTTGAAATAAAGAGGGAGTTTGGGGTACTGCAAGATACTATGGTAAGTCTCTTTCTTTTTTTAATGAGTGACTGTATTCCTAACCGATACTTAGTGATATGCTCGAGTATTCTTGCAGGTCACATGAGTTACTTGCCTTAGTATGAAGTGATTGGTATATTGAGGTTACGGTAATTCGGGTCTAAGTTGACCCCATCACGTGCGAGTGGGAGATGTTAAAAAATAAAAAAACTTGGGTCAGATCCGCTCATGACGGGTCAAACCTGATCCGAATACATCTACTTACGCAATGGTTAACAACCGCAAGGGGTAGTGGGTGATTGTAAAAACTGAGACAAGAGAAGGGGGTCTCGGTTATGAAATGAGGGGGATCGACGGTTGCTTTTCAGAACAGAAGACTCTTCCTTTTGAAAAAGAAAAGCCAAAGAGACAATCACAGGGGCATTTAACCTGTAGAAAACAAAGTGTGGTTCATCTTGTAATCATACTTGGATCAGGCAAGATCACAGGAGAGAGAGGGCGAACATGATCCACTTCATCAAACAAGGTTTGATTTCAAATTATTTTTACTAACAAGGCGTACGTTGAAGCTTGATGGGAGTCTTGGTCATGGAGGATGCTGCAGGAGGGATGAAGGCCCCTGGGCTCTAAAATAAATGTACGCCTGCTCGTAGTGGTGGAGTAGGCTCAAATAGTTCTTCCTTAGGACGAAGGAAGCGCTTGTTGTTGTAGGAGGAAAATTGAATGCTGCTATGACCTTCTCAAGGCTACCCCGTTGGGTCACTTCCTTGTACAAGAGATGCAGATCCATCTCCTTTCCTCCCATCATAGGAGTCGTGAACTTAGTGCCCATAGAAGAATGGAAATGTGGCAGGGAGTCCATGAAAAGGGGCTTATCATTGATGACTTCGTCGTGGTTGTGAAGTGGAGGAGGGTAAAGCTTTTCCTTCACCACCTCTACCATCACAGCCTCTCTCTTTTCCACCTCCCTCATCCCCCCTTCTCCCGTCCCACAAAAAGGTCTGGCTGGATGAGCCAAGTAGAGACAGAATGGCAAAGCAACGGTGGTTAAAGGATTTAAAGGATTTTACATGCCAGCAACGTGGACATCAATTATTGTAATTCAGCAAGATCACCGCAACGGAATTTCCCATGGTCTCTATTAGAAAGATCTGAAAAAGGCGCCCAGGCCTAGAAGGCTCCTAACAAGCCAGCTTTTTCCTTCCCCAGGCGAGCCTTTTTCCGCATATAAGGACCTCACAAGATCCTTCTCCATGACTCCGAGCCAAGAGTAAGGACCTCGCACGCCACAGTCCGATTGTCATCCACGCGACGCATTGGTCGCTGCTGCATGACAGCAGCAGGATGGAATTATTTTCTGGAATTCGTGGAATCTAATTCTATTTAATCTTTTGTATCTCTTTTCCATCATTATCAGAAATTTACTATTAAATAAATCAAATTATAAGTGCACTGAATCTGATTCTATCTAATCTTTTGTATCTCTTTTCCATCATTATCAAAAAGCAAACTAATTACGAAAGCATGCTAATAATATGAGAAAGAGAGCTGAAACTAAAGCTCTGATACCATTGTTAGTAAAAATAATTTGAAATCAAACCTTGTTTGGTGAAGTGGATCGTGTTCGCCCTCTCTCTCCTATGATCTTGCCTGATCCAAGTATGATTACAAGATGAACCACACTTTGTTTTTTACAGGTTAAATGCCCTGGTGATTGTCTCTCTGATTTTTCTTTTTCAAGAGGAAGAGTCTTATCTTCTGAAAAACAACCGTCGATCCCCCTCATTTCATAACCGAGACCCCCTTCTCTTTTGTCAGTTTTTACAGCCACCCACTACCCCTTGCGGTTGTTAACCATTGGGTAAGTAAATGTAATCGGATCGGGTTTGACCCGTCATTGGCAGATCCGACCCAAGGTTTTTTTTTAACAAAGACAAATAAGAAAAGTGTACAGGATAGAAATGAGAGTGATTTATCAAGTTACATAATAGGTCTATCTTTTTTAAAATGATGGATTACTGTCATCCATGCCTTTATTGTGTGCATTTTATATGTCTAATACTAGTGCTCTTTACGGAATATGTGAGAATTCATGTTACTAAGTATTTAGTCCCACATTAGTTATATATTGAAAATATCTCAAGTACTTATGCAGATGATCAAGAAATCCAAATAAGAATTTTTTAGCTAGTATTTTTGGTGAGGTCCTGGATTATTATAAATGACATCAGAGTGGATCGAGCTTATAGCCCATGTAAAGTAGGGGACACTGTAGATAGGCTTTATGTGTTTATGATTGCATTTAATTGAATTTGGATATAGTCCTTTAACCTCACAAGGCTAATATATGAGAACTTATGCTAGTGGGTGTTTAGTCCCATGTTAGTTATATATTAAGAAAATCCTAAATACTTATACAATAGATCAAAGAGTCCAAATAATATTTTCTTAGTTAGTCTTTTTAGTAAGGTCTTCAGTTGTTACAAAATAATCATATGATAGCAAGAGAATGGGATACACATTGCATGGGTAACAATCGCTAGATTGCTACCTCATGAAATAGCTGCCAACTAAGCAGGAGTTGTCTGCCGCCAACATGTCCACACCGAAACTTGGGAAACAAACTAACAATCATCAGCCTATAATTTAGGGAAAATGTGGCAGCCATCAAAGCCATCCAACATCAAAACAAGTAAAATTCATGGAGGTCCGCACTATCATGTTTTTGCCTAGGTTGCATCTAAATCTCACCCTCATTAGATGTTACTTAATTGGAGCTACCCCTCTGAATGGAAATCATTTGGAACTTAGAACACTCTGAGAATTGCCATCTGTCCCTTAAGCTATAAGAGGTCAATTAATAATCCATTCCTTAATTTGGACATGGTTTTGGTCTGCTGTGATGAAGAGGCTGAGTTCCTGCTAGCAGCTCACCTGCAATGTACTGCAGCCTTTAAGATTCATGTCTGACATCGTTTGTTCAATAATTCATTAAGAAGTTAAAATTAGAACAATATGTGAATCTCAAGGACCGCTATTTATTTGTAGTGGGCCCCAGCAGAAACTCAGTTTCCTCTTTATAAACTGCACACACCTAAATTTTGGTGAAAACGTGTTGACAGTAAGAAGAAATGTGTGCCTAGTTGGAAGTAATTTCATTGAGTAGAAGCACTTAGTGATGCTATCCATGTACCATGAATGAAACATTACTGTGAACAGATGTTTCAACTTCTCCCGATAGGAAAGAAACTCAGTTTCCTCTTTATAAACTGCACACACCTAAATTTTGGTGAAAACATGTTGACAGTAATAAGAAATGTGCCTAGTTGGAAGTAGGTTCATTGAATAGAAGCACTTAGTGATGCTATCCATGTACCATGAATGAAACATTACTGTGAATAGATGTTTCAACTTCCATACATGAAAGAAGCATTTCACACCTGGTTGCATGACTTGCTGGGGCTTGAGTTTCTTTCTAAAAGAATGTTATGATGATTTGTCATCAGGGCCTTGCTCTTTTTACACCACTGTGGCTTGGCATTAAGGGCGCCGTTTCTTTTACAGCATTCTGTTTAACCTATATGTTTATATTATCAAAATCATATCACATTTTCAACTATTGTTATTTTTTAATAGATTTATAATTTTCTTTGAGGGGCATCGAATTTGTTGTTTCTATATATGAGCAAATTATTCTGAATGAATGTCATGCATTAGCGCGTGGAAATAGATAAACATAAGAAATGCAGCTATGCAAAAGTGCATCGAGTTGCATGATACTTTTGTAACATGTTCTGTAACACTAAATCATAATGAAATCTAATTTTATTTAAAAGTTTTTCTATCACATGAACTGTGATCTTTTTGGCTGACTGCCTAACACTCCAATTTATGGCAAATTTTGGAAACAGATATGGAGATCTTGTAGTGCGTGTGAATAGATGCATACTCTTTTTATCTTAGGTGCATGTGGATGAATATTTATTAACCTTAAAGCTCCTGTCCTCAAATCGCTTTTCTTTAGATAGAAGTGGAGAACAATTTTGTTTATAGAAAGTTTTGACATTATGGTATGTTTATCAGTTTTGCTATCATCACTTTTTTCTTCACCCTTGTAGAAGATCCCACCCAACTTCTTGAAACATATCTGCATGGAGGCATCTAGAAGAGTGACCCTTCAGGGTCCCAGTGGAAGCAAATGGCATGTTCAACTAGGCAAAACAGTTAAAGGCACATTCCTGAATGCTGGATGGCCAAAGTTTGTCAAAGAACACTCATTGAAGGAGCATGAATTCCTGGTCTTTCAATATGATGGAAACATGCACTTTACTGTTCTCATATTTGACACAACTGCATGTGAGAGGGAAGATGTGTTCGCAGCAAGACCTCGTAGAACTTCCGCGCCCAGTGATGGGAGAAAAAAAGGGGGTAGAGTGCCAAAAATTTCTTTGGATGTTGGCTGCTATGTTAAGAATGAAGCAAGCAAAAGTGAGCTGACAACCCTTTTTAGTCATGCACCCAACCAATTACAAGTTTGCTCTTCTGATTCAGGTCAAGGTAAGTGCAAGCATTATGCCTGATCTGGCTCATGCGTACACAAGAAGCTACAGCTACATTTGCATGCGGCAGAAAAAAAATATTACCTCTATTGTGGCAGAAAAAGAATAGCTAGGAAACAATTGTGAATGCATTGGCAGTAGTGCAATACCATAAATTTTCTTTGAGATTGATGAATTAGTTATTTAGAATGAACATGAGTATTGAGTGTTACATGTCGATAATTTAATAATTGCACACATAGAGTTGTTTCCAGAAAGAGTTGCATATTTTCTGGATGAATAGTTGAAACAGTTTGATAGCCATCATGATGAAAATTTTTCTATGGTTGAGCTCTTTCTGCTTTGATATGGTGTTTATTTTACAGTGAGTTTTTGGTAGAAAATCATGAACATGTGTCTTGATTGGATCGACTTGATTAAGAATAAAAATAGTAGTATAAAACTTTTTTTCCCTTCTCACAGGTATGGAGAAAGATGAAAATATTCCTTTCAGCATCATCAATGAACTTATAGGATTTGCAATGGATGTGGTAGTGGGACTGGAAGGACACTGATGGTTAACTAATTTTAGGTCTTTAATGTTCATATTGACAGAATGAATGGGAGTGAGCATGAGGTTGTGATTTAGGAAACAGTTCCACACTGTTATTCAATTTTGATGTTCATATGGTCCATAAGGTCAAAACCTAAACCTGAACTTCAAGCTTTATTTCTGAACACAAAGCTTACTTTTGAAGCCTACCATCAAGCAGAATTTTCCCAATGACTGAGACGTGATCAAATAAAGTAAACCTCAACTCATACTCTCTGAAAGAAGACATACTAGCATCAGCAAAGTAAATTGTTACTTGTCACCTGATCTCATCTTTTGTTTTGAGCCTCTATTGTGTGCCTCAAACACTGAAGATGGTTTCCTTCTTTCGTAGCCTCTAACAGTGCTATTTTTAACTCTATATCTCTCTGACTTCATCCCTTTTCTTTTTGAGGCAATGGAAAGAACACCATCAATCATACCAGCAAAAGAACAAAATAATTAGCTTTGTCAAATTGGCAACATCTTCCAAGATTCTAACATGGCACTCAATAGAGGATGGGCACAACAACTGGATGGGCTGCCTTCTCGATTTTTGGGACGGAACTGTCCTAGCAGCCTGTTCAGCACATTCCAGGACACTCATCTCTTGAAATAGCATGGTGGCAAATTCTGTTCCATGGAAAAAACAGGATAGCTCCCTTCCATTAGAGTTTACTCATTGACTGCTAGTCTATAGCTTTGTTGTCATCCCTCTGTTGTTATCAATCTACTTTAACCTCCTTGTTCATGCTACTTTGGTTGAATGATTATATTACCACTCAGGTCCTAACATTCTATCTAACAAAACAAGGGTAGTCATTTTTAATACCATTTCTATATTCTTTTATTAATAGTAAATATGAATTTTTGTAGTTCTATGTCTTTTACTAGTAAACTTTTCAAATTATTTAGGCCCTATCATTTATACCTTTTGTGAACTATCTCAAATTGTTTGTGGAAACTAGGTTAGCAAGTTTTAACCTTAGGGGAAAATGACTAGAAGTTATCTTTTTTGCCTCTGAGACTGCATCCTTGTATGTTTTTGCATCTTAGGCATATAGAGGCGGAGGTGTGAGGTCCTCATGTGAGATGAAGCAACTATTTAGAGATGTTAATTTCCCTTCAAAATTGACAAGATGAGTTATAGAAAATGGGTTGTTTTTATTAAAGCATCTACATAAATAACCCATACAGAATAAGGATGGTAGGTATATAGGAAACCACCAGTGTATAGGAAGACACCATAACTTGAAAATAAGAATAAATCAATAAAAGCTGCAAAAGGGTTGTTTTTATTAGAGCATCTGCATAGAAAATGCATACAGAACAAGGACACTAGGTATATAGAAAACCACCAGTGTATAGGAAGAGACCATAACTTGAAAATAAGAACAAATCAATAAAAGCTGCAAACTTGCTGATGTATAGAGTGGGAAAGCTCTGACCATCGATAAAATCTAATAAGCAGTTCAAATCTGAAGTTAATTGGGAATCAAAGTTTTTCCCTCACATGTTCCATTAGTAGTATTATTTCCTAGGAAGCTTGATTCCTCCATTTGGACAAAATGAAGATGCTGAAGTGATAAGACCTCTGCTGCACCTGACACTTCTTTAAAGCATGAATTATGCTGGCTATGACTTTGTAGCAATATATCCAAGAAATGGTTCCTCTTGTTGTCATTGAATAGAATCAAGGGGCGGAGGTATGTTTACATTAGCAACAATGAATTTTTCACATGATTATTTCTGCTTATATTTTTAATTGGGACATCAAGCACATAATATTATTTTAACAGTGCTAATTTTTCTTTGTAGTTAGATCCAAGACTCACATTGTAAGAATTATATTAATATGATGCAGGAAAATGTATGTCATCTCGTAAACCTCGTGGGGATGTCAAAATTAAAACAGAGGATGATGAGGTCCCAATTTGTATGATTGGTTCATCCACCAGACGGTATAAAGGCTATGTCTCGAGAAGACGGCATGTGACAGCAGAAGAAAGAGCAAAAGCAAGGGAAGCTGCCAACTCTTTCACTTCTATATTCCCTTATTTGATTATACACATGACCGCAATGGATGTTTACAGGGCACATATGTTGGTGAGTTATATTATGTAGCAAGATACGACTCGTATACACCAGTGAATTTCATGCAACACCAATGCATACTTGTTAATCATAGTAAAAAGTACTAACCAATCCTAAATGCTGCGCTATATAATGAAAGATAATTAGTATAAGCATCATTTGTTCTAAATCAATTTTGTACAGAATTCTCTTCAAGTGTATATGTAAAATAAATGAGCACATTCTTTGCATTAGTACATGTTATTGTCCTAAATTAAATCTATCTTATCATGCAAGGGCAGGTGTTTTTCCAGGGCTTAAACTTACATTACAATACATATATCTTTATGTTCTTATGCTGCTCTCAGAATGTGGAACACTCAGAATGTGGAACATTTACTAATCTAATATTTCCAGTTGAACGGTCAGGTGCCTCTAGATAAATCTTATTAGCCTTATCTTCCTTTCATTTCCATGTCATACTCTTCTTCCTTTTAAATAGCATGGTGGAGTGGTGTCTTTTTGCACTTATTTTTTCAGTTTGTTTATTTTTCTTCAACACTATAGAAGACAGTTGTTAGAGTTTGAATAAGCTACTTGTGAGCTGAAGCATTGGTGTAATGCTGCATTCCTGAGATCGTGTCAAGTTAAAAAATTTGGCATAATTGGTTTCTTCCTTGTACAATTTTGTGGCTGTTAAGAATTCCAAGGACCTTGATTTTGATTGTTGATTGGTGTCATAACTAAATGCAGAGGTTCCCTGTTTGGTTTTCACGTGCACATCTTCCTCGCAAAAGAACTAACATGGTCCTCCAAGACCCAAATGGGAGAGCTTGGGTGGTGGTCTACATTCCAAGCTCAAGAGACCGTTTCTCTGGAGGGTGGCCTGCTTTCGCACGTGGCAACAACCTCGAGGAAGGAGATTATTGTGCTTTCGAGCTTGTGGGTCCAGTTGAAATGCGTGTCCACATTTTCAGAGTGGTTGAGGAGATCACACCTCTGATTAGGATATCGAGGATGCAGGACATGAGTTAGCTTTGTGGAGCTTATGTGCTGTAGAAGAAATATGGTAAAGCCAATGTAGGAGAGGATGAAGATAATTATCATTTGATATGTACTCTTTTAACATTTTCCCTTGCTGGTTGCTTCTTTGTTTTGACATGCTTGCCTCTATTACCAACTCAGACTTAATATAACGTGTCCTTGCCTTTGATCCAATAGTTAATGGTCCTGCAGATTTATAATTCCCTTGTTTTGGTAACGTGACGTGCTTTTGAAATATATGTACAAAGTTGCAAGTCTGTATTAAGTTCTGAGTTTACTGTTCCTCATAATGCTTAAAAGCTGAGATTGTATCATGGATTTTAGTTAGCGTATTATTACATAAAAGGGATCATCAAAACAAGGTGGTTTAATTTAGATGCATATATAAATCAAGCATTTCACAACTTTATCCTCAAATTTGAGCATATGCTTCTTTGCTGCTTAGCTAACATTGACTTGCTAAACTACTGATATTGCCAATTATTTAAATTTTATTGATCGATTGGATATGATCCAGATCAGTCCTTTTTTTGGATAGCCCCAGCTGTAAATTTTGCCTTTTCCCTCTTTTGTCTTATCCAAATCTGCCATTCAGGTCTATCCATCCAGGTTGGGATTCTCCTGTCAACATGGGACATGGATGGGAAGCAAGAACCAGGGTCATGGTCATCGAACCAATCTTTTGTTGCATCCAACAAAAATTATTTTCTCCTTTTCATCAAAGGTGTGGTTGGGTCCAAGCAATCAAAAGAGGCCAAAAAACAGTAGGTGTGGAAAGCAACAGGAAATCCTTTTCAGTAATGGTTGATGAATAAAGGGAGCATCTCTTCTGCCTATTCTCCTTCTGCGATTTTTTTTTTTTTTTTTTCTCTCTATGCTTTTTTATTATTTTATACCCTTGCACTTGCACTTGGGGAATAAAGGGAGCATCTTTTATTCCCGTTCTCATTCTATTGTCTTTCTTTTAAAAGTTTTTACCCTTGTTTTTGGACTTGGGGGCATAACACGGACCACTGTTTTATGGATGATGTTTGCATTTCCCTTTTTAATCTTTTGACCATTTTCGCATTTTTCCAAGCTGCAGTACATTTGAAGGCCAGATTTTCTTATTTTTTTTTATAAAAAAAATTCAGATCTGCATGCCTACTGAACATGTTAAGGTAACTAGTGGTCTTTGCTTCAAGATCAAGCAAATTGGCTGTTGGGAGCAAAATTAAGAGTCTGCAATTGAAACCAAGCTTGCTTCATGTTCTGCTCATTGTTGAGCCTAACATGATAATAATTAACTTGGTTGAACAGCAATATCTAACATGCACACAGCATAGTTCATCTAGCTCCAGCTAATAAATTTCATTTCCATTGATAAGCTTCAAAAATATCATTGGTTACTCAAGATTCTGAAGTGTTAATTCGGATCAATGCCCCATGACGTTGTTTGAAGATCTTGGGTGCCAAAAACTTTTGTATCAAGGTCGAAGGAATGCCACTTGAGCCTTTATTCAAATTCAGTTTTCTGTGGACTTGCAGCATAGAATTTAATTAGGCAATCTTATTTTATGTCAAACAAAAATTGAAACTTGTGACCTAATTCTTTTCTTAAAAAAAAAAAGAAAAAACTTTGTGAGAAACAAGGAGTTGCATGAAGCCATTATATTGAACGCTGGCAGGTTCTCTTCCAAGGCAATAGTGGGAAAAAAAAGGGTGATTATGACAACATTTTTGGACTGCAAATTCAATGAGAGCAAAAGGAGAAATGAGTAGCCTTAGCTTATAGTAAATGATCAAAAAAATATCTAGTGAAGAAGAAAGATGGTTTGATAATGGCTATGGTATTATATCTGAGGTGTTGGATCCTGTAGTGACGATCTTGAGGTAGGGGGAGGTTTAGCTGAGCTCCTGTTGACGCAAGAGATGAAAATAGTTCTCAACAAATTGGAAGTGGCGTGGCCTTTAACCTTGATGTCTTTTCTTCTCAATCCTATTCTGATTAGGTAAAAAAAATTCATGTTTAGGTAAAAAAATTTCATAAAAAGCTTAAGAAAGAGATGCAGATGGAACAAGTATTCTTTTGGAGCATGAAAGATAGGATTCCATTTGGACTTGGATTCATATCTGGTTGTGACATGCAATTAGTTATTTTAAAAAAACCTAGCTTGGTGAAAGATGTCTTTCATCCTTCTGTGGAAAGATTAACTTTTATGTTTGTAAAAGTCTTATACTGATATTTGGAATACTATACTCATTTCTGTCTGAAAGGTTGAACTTGATTAATAGCTGATCGGGGAGCAAATCAGAGACTGCAGTTCGAGTAAATTATTCTAGTTTTTCCCCCCAAGTAAATTGTCAGTGATTTTGTACTTGCTCTTAGAACAGCTAATTCATATGTTGAACACATTGTGCTCCATTGCTTCCTAGTTTTGGGAGGCACAGTGTGCTTCCTTTTCCCACTTTCCTTGACTGAAAGAGTGAAGGTGTAACCCCTCGGTAAATTAATTGTGGGGAAGGTAACTCTCGGTATTTATTTTGAGGACACTTGGCATCTTGACTTCCTTCTGATGTTTAGATCCCGATGGGACTGGTTTCTCGAGTCTTTACGTGTCTGATGGGATTCCCGTTTTCCCTTGATCCAAGGCGTCGTGTGGAAGAATAAAAGGAGCTGAAGGTCGACTCTCTCCTTCACCCTGGCACACACCTCCTCTAGACAATCCCCTGCCCAACCCCATCCTCCTAATGCCAGAGAGAGAGTTAGGGGGGGCCGAGAAAAAGGGAGGCGATGTTGGAGGACGCGTTCGGGCAGGAGGTAAAGCGGGACTTGGAGGAAGAGGTATACGAGTTCATGGAGATGTCCGAGAATCCGAGTTTCTTTCCGACCAGGGAGGAGCCGATCGCCTCTGGGAGGAAGGATCTGGCATATGCCATCGCTGTCGAGGGTAGATGGCTCGCCTACGGGTGGAATATGAAGGAGGAGGGCGGTGACGGAGGCTATCTTGATTCTTCCATGAAGGAATCCCTCCAAGAAGATGAAAGGTTGTGCCAGCAGCAGTTTTCTTCCAAGGCGAGTGGTGGTGAGCTTCCGTGTTCGGAGGAGTTTTCCACGGCTTCTTCGTCTGGGAGATCGATGGAGACGGAGGTTGGGGAGGATGGTGGGATTGAGGGAATATTGAGCAGGTTGAAAATAGAGAGGAGGTTGACTTTTGGTATGGGCTCCAGAAAGAAAGAAGTGAATGGTCGAGGCCACCAGGCCTGGTGGTGTTCATTCACGAAATGGGAAGTCCACCGATGTTGATGGCATAAGAAGTTCAAAGCCTGATGCATGGAAGAGTTGCATCAGCCTTCTGATGCTTGGGAAGTTCATGAGACTGAGGTATTGAAAGCTCGAGATAAACTACGGTCAATTCGTGCCAAACTGGCAGTATTGGAAGGAAAGATGGCACTTGAGTTGATAGATGCACATACCTGCATAGTTTGGCCAAGCTCGGCTAAAGAGGTTATATTGGCTGGATCCTTTGATGGACGGACAAATCAGAGAAGGATGGAACAATCAAGTTCAGGCTTCTTTTCTTTGCACCTCAAATTGTATCCTGGCAGATCAAGTTCATTGTTGATGGTGTTTGGAAAATTGACCCACTGTGCCCTATTGTGCATGATAATGGTTATGAGAACAACCTCCTTATCATCCCTTGAGACCTGTTTTCTCGCATTCTAAAATGAAGAATATCATGATTAGAAGACCTTCACGCCCTATTCATCTTCTAAACCATTGTGATGTTCTGGAAGAGCTTGCGGAGTTGCTCTGGTACCCAGATATCCAAATAGCTAGTTTACAGTTTGAGATTAGTGCACGAAAGTAAGTAAGCCAAATATAATAATTTCATAAATTATGTAATTGATAAATTGTTGTATTTATAGCTAGTTTACAGTTTGAGATTAGTGCACGAAAGTAAGTAAGCCAAATATAATAATTTCATAAATTATGTAATTGATAAATTGTTGTATTTATAGTTTTATACATACTTATGAAATGGTGTTTTATTGATTATTTTGGAAATTAGAAAAATTGTACCATGATTCTATAATTGAATATTTGCTATAATAGCTGGTAATATTTGCAAAGTAATGGCTTATTATGTTTATGCCAAATATGATGATTATGATTATTTTAACTTTGCAAAGTGAATTGGTACTATTGATATATTATATGCAATGGCTAAGAATGTACAAACCACTGTTTATGTGATATGAAAAGATTATGCTTATGATGATGCATGATGTGTGATATGCATATATAATGATGACTCTGAATTATATTTATATGTATCACCGCGGTTCTCCTATGATATGGCATGTGGAGGCCACACACATCTAGAAGATGTGCTCTGATTGAGGTGTTGCAGGGCCGTGGGACACATAAGATATAATATAACAATGATTATATAAATAATGGGTTTATTTGCAATGCATATTCTGGTATTTATTGTATAAAGCTTCCAAATTATTTTGAGTTGATATGCTTGTTCTGATAGCATGATAAATACATTTGAAATTGGAAGTTTTATGAAAATATGACTTGAATATATCTTGATAAGATATGATGATATATGACTATTTTATATTATTATAGGCTTACTTATTGAGTGTGAGCTCATGTAAATCTTACAATGTTTTTCATAGCCTCAGGAATGAAGAAGGATTTTGGGGTTGATGGAGCTTCTAATTAAATAAAATAGTTTCATATTATTGATGTAACCCTGGTGATGCTTGTGTGTGTAGGGTTTGTAGCCCAAAACTCATAATTATGGTTTACAAAAAAAGTATGGATTTGGATTGACTTGTTATACTTATTGCCTTAAATTATTTATTGTGTCAAATTTGGGGATGTCTTGTATGTCCGGCATGCAGCGGGTTGTCACCCTAGCTCTTTGGGTCTGGGGCGTGATAGAAGGACTATCCCGGACTCGGAGATTCAAACTTGATGAGTAAACATATTTGTGTCGTTAATATTCAAAATTTGAAGTCACTGTTCAAGACCTTGAGTTGATTAAGTGATTGGATGTCTCATTTAGGTCTATCTAGACTTTCAGCTACTGCCCGAAGTTAAAAACAGAAAGGAATTAAGTCTCTTTCTAGCATTATACGTGACATAGTGTGGCTATAGATTGAGCAAATAAATGCATCTTCCTTTTTATCATTTCACAGTTCATTGTTTCTTTCTCTAAAAACTCTATCTGAATAAAAATAATGAAAGTGAACTTACAGACTAAGAGAGAATATTTAACACTTAGGCAGTGTTTGGTATGGAGGATAAGGAAGGGGATATCCCTTCTTATTCCCAAATGCTATAGCTAGAAGGGATAGGTCTAAAAAAATTTAACCAGAGGGGATAACCCATGGTTAACCATGGGACCATAGGTTATCCCCTGAACTTATTCCCTAGGGAACCCAGGAACAACTAAAGTTATTCCTTGATGGCAGACTTGTAATTTTAAAAAAATGCTTATTCCCTCAACTATCCTCTGGATAAATGCTATCCTGTACATTTATCCAGGGATAGCTTTTGGGCTATCAAACACTACCTTAACAACAAATCCTCTTTGACATATAAACCACAGGATTACCTGAAGATGGGTGAAGTAGTGGGAGTCATGCTCTGAAATCGGAATGAGGACCTACATGTGGGTCTAACCAACCCAAGCTAAATATTATACACAGGATCAGATGAGTTACGTCCATATCTGAATTTTTACGCTAATAAGCTTCAATTAGGTCTAGGCCCAAGACAACTAGACCTCATCTCCACACTCATAGAATTGCATATGGCCCATCTTTGTCCCTAAATATTAAAGATTCTTTTTGTGCAGACACTCAGACCAAATTAAAATTTTATTTTGGTGACAAGGAGAGAATCCCTTGCAGATTGAGAGCGATGCAACACCCCAAAAAGTTGGCATTGAGAGAATTTGCAAGGGTATCAGTCAACATCCCAAAATGCATAGATATCTGCAAAACCTGGCAACCAGAATGGCTACGTGAACAACAAATCCATCTTTTTCCTCCCCCCCCCCCACCTTTCAACCTACCCTTGCCCTGCTATATAAAGGACTGGAAACCTCATAAGCCTTTTTATCTTGGAACCCCAGCCCCATTCTCTCAGTTAAAGAATTAGATGGAATACTCTAACTTCAGACGCCAGGCTGCTCATTTGAAGAAGAGTCTCTTTGATCAGGTAGGTCTTCATTTATCTCTAAATCTCTATAATGCTGCTAAAATCCAAGAATGCAGTCATATTCCTAGTGTATTTTGAAGTACATCCAGTCATATTCCTTGTTTTTTCAAACTGAAGAGCATCGATATGGATGCTAATATTTTTGACCTGTGTCATGTAAGAATGCAGGCATGCTAGTAACGCATAAATTGAACACACTACTGTGAATAAGCCATGACATCCTTGTATATCTTCTTCCTCTTCTTCTTCTTCTTCTTCTTCTTCTTTTGACATGCATCCTTGTAACTCCACCACCTCAATATATATCATTGATGAGAACAGGATACCTGGGCACTGACATTGGTGCTGAACTGATATTTCTGCTAATTCTAATTAATCATTTTCGTTATTATATTCCTTTCGCAGTGGAGCCATTGCATTACAGAAAGGCATCCTTGGCTCATAATTGTGTGCCTGATAGCGTTTCCAGAGATAAGAATGTTCTACATATTAAATTTGATAAATATGAGCCCCTTTCTTTCAGCAAAACAAATATTTATTCATTATCTTTAGGCAGCATTCTTTGATATCTATATCTCTGTCAATCTTATTTTCAGGAAGTGAAAGTTTCTTAGATACGAGTATTTGCAGTATAACTACATTAATCTTGGTGTGGATGCATATGTAAACAAAACCATTAGGGTAATTGCTTAGATGGAAAATTATAATCTAAAATTTGTTGCAGGGATACTTGGATGAACAGTTTTATCAGCTGGAGGAGTTACAGGATGATGTTAGCCCGAATTTTGTGGAAGAAGTTGTAACCTTGTTCTTCAGGGATTCAGCCAGATTCATCAGCAACATTGAGCAGGCTCTGTGAGTGATAATTACCATGCAGAGAAAAATTTGTAAATCCAATTGACAAAAGGCATATGCGAATATGTGCCAAAAAATCTTTATTCTTATGTGGTCATGCAGGGATAGATGCCCCCAAGATTTCACCAAGTTGGACGCATACGTGCATCAGCTAAAGGGTAGTAGCTCCAGGTAGCAACACATGCTTCTAATTCGTTACAAGTTATCTTACAAGAAACACAAAATGTGGCAGCTAGCAAAGTCACCGTGCCTGCCACTTGCACAAGGGGACTGGGGTTCAATTGCAGTTGATGTCAGCTATCTAAGATTGAGATAGGTGTAGGATAAAAAGATGGGGATGGTCCATCCTTTAGAAAAGAAAAAAGAAAAAGAGAGAGAAAAAAAAAGGGACACTGAAGTCTTAGGCTTGCATGTCGGCTGGATTCACTAGTGTTCTTGTTCGGGAATCGAACATGAGTACACTTTCAATTCTGCCAAACAAGTCCAAACATTAGGAGTAAAAGAAGAAGAGTTGTGGTGGTGGACCTGCTTATTAGCAGAGCAATTATATCAAGGGGCTGCGATAACTTCATTCCAGGAGTAGGGGCCCTTTTAATTTTTCCTCTTAACGTAATTGCGGTTAGAAAGAAAAAAAAATTCAGTGAAACAACAAAAAGAATAACTATTATAAAAAAAATGGCACCACTCTTCCACTTTTCCCGTTATATATTTGACCGCCATCCACGTTACTGTTGACCTCCTACAGCATACAGCAGTACCGAAAAAAAGTCAACAGGTTCAGCTGATAAATTTGCTGCGAGTTGTTATCAGTGATATAAGTTCAACTCGGAGACCAGAAAATATTTCTTCCACTAGAGAAGAAGAAGAAGCGCCACCAAAAAAAAAAAAAAAAAAAAGAGAGAGGAAAGCAAACGATAAGGACTGATTAATCTCTTATCAAACCAGAGACCAGCCTAGAGTCTAGTAGTTTAAACCTCAACTTTTCGGGTCTCTGGCCTGGTTTAATCGGATCACGGCCCATGTGCAAATTTATGGGCCCATTAGTGTGATGGGCCTAGGGAAGTATTACACTTGGATAAAGCATCGAAATACCGTGATTCTTAGGCCATATAGAATTTTTCATTGTGACTTCAGTGGGTATTGCGTGAAAACGTCTATCTTTGATTAAAATCAAGTTTTCTTTATTTCCTTCAAAATGGAATTTTTGAACGTCCATACATTCATGCATGCATGCTTAAATACATATGTATGTATGTATGTATGTATGTATGTATGTATGTATGTATGTATTATCGTTTTAAAAAAGAATCTGAAATTATATATTACCTTGTCAAAGAATTTCTATACGTAAATTTCTTGTAAAGAAATCGGTTGCCCATTTGCCTCCGCAGAGGTGAAAATTCTATGCATCCTAGAATTGTGTTGCAGTGTTACCCGGCCCATTGCCTCCCTTCACATTCCATATATGCCTTCATGATTATTGAGAACCTCAGTTTTTGTGAGCTAATTAATGGAATGGATTGGTTTGTTGCAGCATTGGTGCTTCTAAGGTGAAGAACGAGTGCACACTGTTTGGAAAGTATTGTGATGAAGAAAATCTTGAAGGGTCTCTCCCTCTTCCATCTTTCCGTGACCACTTGATTTAACTTGTTTAATTGGAAAGGTCAAATAACTGATTATTGCTGCTGCTGGTGCGATCCTATCACTTGTTTACTCTGGCCATGACATGGTTACCTGCAACTTTTTACTGCAATAGTTGAACTTAATAGATAAATATACATATATATATATATATACATATACATATATATATATATATATACATATACATATATATATATATACACATATACATATATATATATATACACATATGTATGTATGTATGTATGTATGTAATTCCAGACAATATTTTTATTTCTAAGGTGAGTCATACACTAATGAGGTCATCTGGGTCCATTTAGAACTAATCAGCATCAAGCATAAGCGGTCTAACTTCTGATCCCTACCGTTAGACCGTTTGCGACTCCATTAGCTTCTATATTTTCTCAAGATTTCCAAGCTCAATGCAAGCGTTTCCATTACGTTAATGCGTTTCATACTTAACGCGTGCAGATGCCTCAAATCATTCCGAAAGGTGAAGAGGGAGCATGCTGTTTTGAGGCAGAAGTTGGAGTCATATTTCCAGGTTCCCTCACAACACTCTCTCGGTTCCATTCCTTGGCCTAGCTTATTTTAAGATGTATGTAAACATTCCTGACATTTGTTGCTCTCCTCTACGCCATTTCAGTTGTTAAGGCAAGTTGGTCCTGTGGAAAAAGCTACTCGCCCCAGCGTCTGAGAAGACATACCACTATGGTATATATATAAGACTTCAGTGAGGTCTTAAGTCTATTTCCAATGTAATATAATCTATGTGGTTAAACCTTGAACCAGAAATAACAAGAGTTAGAAAGCTTGTATTATATGAGATTGTTGTGGAATTGATTTGCAAGTACTGGCTGCAGCATATGGTTTCCTATGTATAATTCCATCACAATCACAAAGTTTGAAGACCGTCTTTATTCCTGATCTATTTAATGGACTCGCATCCTAGATCACTGCAGTCTCATCAATGGAGACTATAGATGCGGATGGAAGACATATATATATACACTCAGCAAGCAGGAGTGTTATCTTGGTACATTCATATAACTTCTAGTACAATAAGATCATGTTTGAAGAGTAGCTAGGTTGAAGAAGGCTCCCTTCTTGTTCATGAGATGCACATAGTTCCCATGCTCCACCACCTTACCTTCTCCAATGAAAGCAATGGAGTCTACCTTCTTGATGGTGTTGAGGCGATGAGCAACCACGAGAGTAGTCCTCCCAACCATGAGTCTATCAAGAGCCTCCTGCACCACTCGCTCTGATTGCACGTCAAGTGCGCTTGTGGCTTCGTCTAGCAGCAGTATGGTTGGGTTGCGGATGATTGCTCTCGCTATGGCGATCCTTTGCTTCTGTCCTCCCGAGAGTTGAACACCTCTGCCCCCACAGTCCGTGTTGTAGCCTTCCTTCAGTGCTCTGCACCAAAATACATTGTAATTATGGGTGTCTTAACCTGATATTATCCTACCATCGATCGTTCTCTAGTTCTTAAGAACAGCTACTCACGATATGAAGTCATGCGCATTAGCGGCCCTTGCAGCCTCCTGGATCTCATCCTCGCCGGCTTCCGGCTTGCCAAAAGCGATGTTGTCGCGAATGCTGCCCGAGAAGATCACTGGCTCTTGGCTGACGAGTGCTGTGAATCCGCGATACCAAACAATATCCAATTCCCTGACATCCACACCATCTATCCTTACGACTCCTCTATCGACATCGTAGAACCTTTGGATCAAACCTATGATGGTCGACTTCCCGCACCCACTTCTACCAACCAGCCCAATGCTCGAGCCTGCCTTCACCTCCAAGCTGAACTCCCTTAGCACGAGACACTGTGGTCGGGTTGGGTAGGCAAAATCCACCTTCTTCAGCTCAATCTTTCCTTGTATCCTCTGCAACTGGGTTCCCCCGTTGTGATGATCCTCCTGCGCCATCATATGCAGCATGTTATTCTCTGAGCAAGAGGAGCAACGGTGAAAGCAGGCACAAAGAAAGGACTGGACTATGAAATTAAGAGCTTACATGGGAGGACCCTGGAATCAGGGACTGTCTATCTAACACCTCAAACACCGAAGCAACTGCGGTTGCTCCCTTCGCCAGGTCTGATGTCATGCTGCAAGCCTCGGATATCACCTTCCCTGTGCTTACCAGAATGAAGAATGTCTTGAAGACATCCCCTGCTGATATTTGACCAGAGTGAGCCAATTTCCCTCCGTACCAGAAGTCCAAAGCCCATGACATGAAGGAGAGACATGGAGCGCATCCCATGGCAAACCCAGCGACCCAGGATTTCTTCCTTGCTACTCTCAGTGGCTCCTCCTGAGCTTCCTCGAAGAGCTGCAGAACCTTGCTAATGGACCCGAACGAAGTAACCATCCTGTGGTTGTACACAGCTTCAATTGCTATCTGAGTGCTACGATGCTGTGCCTTTGCCAAGTCCAGTGATACACTGGAAAGCACGATCTTTTTAGCATAGTGGCATAGAACTGTCGATGGCTGGATCGCTATCATGACCAGGGCGAGCTTCCAAGCCACTATCAAACCCATTGAGAAAGATATCACCACACCTGAAGCAGTTTGAACTAGCAAGGAGATTCTATCAGCCACCAGTGTTTTGACGAGGGAAGCCTCATTGCTTAGCCGAGAACACAAAGCAGCGCTTGAATTGGACTCCTCATCGAACCATGCTGCCTCGAATGTTAGGATCTTCTCCAGCACTCGTAATCGGATTCTTCTTGTCAGATGCTCACCCATGTAAGCAAAGTTGTAGTGTTGCAAGAGGTTGACGAGGAGTGACACCACCGAGAGCGAGGAGAATATTAAAGCATAGCGGCGGATGACCGCTTGCATGACATCATGGTCATCAAGGAAGAATGCTGCAATCATGCCACCAATGGAGAAGGCATAGATTGGTTGGATCGAACCGAAAACGATCGCCGAGATGCTGCCCACTAGAGCTTGTTTCCACTCGAGCGCATTCATGGCAAGAAGCCTGGTGAAGGATGGAGAAGGATGGGGAATGTCAGAAGGCTTCTCTTCAGAGAAAGCTGATGCGAAGGACATCGGGCTGGCTTTTGTTAAGCTTAGGCGGCTCGCACTGCTTCTTGCAACCGAAGAAGGCCTGTAGGATTCTGGTTCTTGGTCGACAGAGCTCGCAATCCTCTGCAACTTCACCAGCCTTGAATAGTGACTGCCATTTTGGCTGATTAATTCTTCATGCGTACCGATCTCCACGATCACTCCACCATCAACCACTGCGATCTGATCGGCATTTTTTATGGTTGACAGCTTGTGAGCTACCACCTGAACAAATCACCATGGCGAAGAGGTGAACTATGAGTCACCTATACATTGCTATCGCATGTCAACTCTAGACAAGGGGAAGGCGGCTACATACCAGAGTTGTTCTCCCCATGGAAGCTTGATCGAGCGCATTCTGTACGAGCTTCTCTGATTCAGAGTCGAGGGCACTCGTGGCTTCGTCGAGGAGGAGAATTGCAGGGTTCTTGATGATAGCTCTGGCGATGGCTATGCGTTGTTTCTGGCCCCCTGATAGAAGTGCCCCTCGCTCCCCAACCTGTGAACAAATGG
The DNA here is from genome assembly GCA_900491605.1 of Calamus simplicifolius. Taxonomy (NCBI): domain Eukaryota; kingdom Viridiplantae; phylum Streptophyta; class Magnoliopsida; order Arecales; family Arecaceae; genus Calamus; species Calamus simplicifolius. The sequence continues at coordinate 543,701 of UESW01004542.1, read as the reverse complement.
AAAGAATTCTCAAAAGACCATTACTAAGCAAGAAGCATGCAAAGAGGAGAAAGGAATTTTAGATTGTTCTCTAGGGCATTTTTGTCAATTAAGACGGCCTTTCAAATTAGACTTCGGGAGCTTCTAAATACACCGCAAAAATTACTCTTTACACCCTAACTTAAAAAAAAAAAAAATACCTTTATACCTTTATGGATTTCTTTTCTATAGGGGGGGAGAGAGAGAGAGAGGCTCTAGAACCGAACGTGCATTTTGATTATATGGTTATTTAATTTTAATTTTTAAAAAAGTATATATATCGAACGTATTCATTGATCGTACATTCGTATAAGTGCACGTGCTGAACGCATCATGACCCATTGGATCATGGCATGCGGTGCGCACGGCCAATAGCCGCACTGAATGCATAATAGAATCCTAAGGATGAGGACGGAGCCAAACATGCTTTGTTCAGTTTTTTAGAGCTCAGAGTTTCTTGCCACCGCGTTCCCTTTTCTTAATCATCTCGCCCTTGCCTTCAACCTCCTCTCCAACTTCATCCTTGCTGCCTACGTTGCCGCCCTGTTTCGCTTCCGAACTTCTCAGGCCTCCAACAACTTGTTGATCTTCAGCTTCAGAATAACTCATCGCGCTGCGTTGATCACCGCCGTTTGAAGAAGAAAGAGAAGAAAAAAGAAGAAGATGGTCGGGTAGGATGTTAGGAGAAGAGGGATAGTTTAAGTTTTTTTTTTTTTAAATTTATGGGGCGTAAAGGCAAATTTTAGGGGTGTGGAAAGTAATTCAAAATTTTTTAAGTTTTTGAGGGTGGGGAGAGTAATTTTTGCGGTGTATTTAGAAGCTCCCTTAGACTTCCTGGGGGACTCCGAAGTAACTATAACCCCAGTGGAGCCAAGGGTTGGCCATTCAAATTGGTAAGTTTACTGGAACACCCTTACCTTTGTGTCATATCCCTCTGGAAGCTGCCTTACGAAGTTGTGAGCATTTGCTGTCATGGCTGCTGCATAGATCTCATCCATGGTGGCATCAGGCTTCCCGAACAAGATGTTCTCCTTTATTGACGTCCCAAAGAGTGCATGATCTTGGCTGACAAGCCCCATCTTCTGTCTGATCCACTTCAATTGCAGCCTCTTAATATCGACGCCGTCGATCTTCACGACGCCCTCGTTCGCATCGTAGAACCGCTGCACCAAGGCAATGGCTGTGGACTTTCCACTCCCGCTGGTGCCTACAAGAGCAACAGTCTGGCCCGCAGGGACCTCAAGGTTGAAATCCTTCAGGACAAGTGAGTCTGGTCTTGATGGGTATGCAAATTGGACTGACTGGAATTTGATTTCACCCTGAATGCAGTCCAATTTTATGGCCTTGGGATCTTCATCATCAATCTGTGGTATGCGATTGATCCTCTCGATGATCCGAGATGCAGCGACCGAAGCCTCGGTGAAGTGTTTCACCTCAGGGAGTGCCATTCCAAGAGATCTGCATCAGGAGAGCAAGCGTACGTACGTACACCAATCACGCATTGTATAGCTAGTGAATTTTGTTCAACATCTGTGCAATTATTTGATCAAATTCATCAAAAATAGAAGGGGTAACGAAGCTACATACAGGCCGCCCATGACGAAGGAGATCCCTGCTGCATAGATCCTTCCTCCACTCTCGCCATGGTACATGACCAATCTACTCCCATACCAGGCAAGAAAAGCCCATATGGAGAAAGAGAGGCCAGTGCACCCTACGGCTAGCCCTTTTGCAATGCCTTGTTTGATCCCCAGCTTGACAGTCCTATCCAAAATAGCACCATATCTATCCAGAATCCTTTTCTCTGCAGTGAAGGAGTATATGGTTTTGATTGAGCTCAGGGCCTGCTCTACTATGGCATTTGCTTTGACGTAGACTCCACGGGACTTGCGAGAGAGGTGGAGAAGATATTTGCCATAGATGAGGCCTGGTATAATTAGAAGCAAGACAAGTGGAAAGGCTACCAACGAAAGTCTCCACGAAAAGTATGTTGAGAATATGAGTCCGGAGATGAAAGCTGAAGAGTTCATCAGAAAGACAGGTACCTGTGGTAGGAGAAGGAGAAAAAAAGAAAAGGAAAAAGAAAAAGAAAAGATTTAAGGGTTTCAACAAGTTTTAGAGGAAAACATCACCAAGATAATTGCATGTTTAAAACTCGAGTTTGTCATAACTTTCAACAGTTTTCAAAGAAATTGACTTTATATCATTTATTAATATTATTTTTTTATGGAAATTTATTAAAAGCTGCAAGATCTCTTCCTTCAATTTGATTTGTATGGAATATATTAGCCCTAAACCTTATTCTGATCAAGCAAGGAAACATATCGAATATATGAGTGTTTGATGGAAGTGCACAAATGCCGTGAAAAATCCTGTGGATTTCCACAACTGACAAGTTGAAAAGTTCTCTATTGCTGTTTTAAGAGGACCCTGTTCGTCTATCTTTTCAAGATTAGTCTGTCTTTCTATCAATGTTGTCGAAAGAATAATAGAGCATATGATTCTAGTAATTGATTCTGTGTCTCATTTAATAGCCAATTGGTGTATTTTGAACAGATTCATTGAGACAACGACTGGTGGCCAACTATGAGGTCAAGCCCGAATAATTCCTACATCACAAGGACTTTTAAAGTAGCTCAGATTCCACATGTTTGGAATGTGTCACTTGATAATCACCATGCTATCTTAGTTTAGTTACATAGAACTACGCTACCTTGAAATGTGTTTTATGTCATGAGAGGTATGAGCTCCTTTCCATGAGATGGGTGACAAGATATTGGATTTTTCATGTAATTTGTATTTGACCAGAAAATTAAACTTCTTCTGAAAAGATAAAAAGTTCAGCTCTAATGCAAGGATTGTTCATCAAGTGAATGTATAATTTTGATCATGGCTTGTAATCATAAAGTAACCTGTGTGCACTTGTAGCTCTGTTTAGTTGATGAGTAAAAATGAGAAACAAAGAGAATCTTTCTTCCAAGTATCTGGCAATAGAAAATAATCTAAAGAGAAGTAAAGGTGAAAAGGTCATGCACCAAAATGTTCCGTAACAAATATGATCATATCCTCAGCAAAACTGAAAGCATTTGAGCAAGAGCCGTGATGGACTCTCTGGGTAGAAAGGGGAGTAATTCTACCAGTCCAAACTTCAAGATTCTCAATTTAAAGACTACACTAAGTTTGACCTACCTTAAAGGCTACTTTCTCTGCAATCCTTTTTTTTTTTAATGCCGATTCTTTTGATTTAAAAAAAAAATAGGAGAAGAATTTTAAGCCGCATTTAGTTTTCAAAAATGTTTTTCATTTTTGTTTTCTATTTCTATTTTCTTAAAATAATTTTTATTTCTTGCTTTTTGATCTCTAAAAATATGTCTAGTAAATAAAAATAAAATTAGTCTTCTACTTTTATTTTGATTATAAACTATGTCTTTTAATAAATAGGCAAAAAAAATCAAAAACAATATCATTCACTTTCATGTTTTTAAGCTTTTAATTTTTATTTTCTATTCTCTTACAAACAATGAAATATCTTTAAACTTTTTTCTATTTTTTGCTATTTGAGTTTGTGTTTACCAAAAAATTGCTTTTATTTTCACCCACCAAATGAGTTTTCACTGGTATCTTTTGTTTTCTATTAAGATAAAAATAAAAAATAGGATTATTCTTAAAAATCAAATACACCCTTAATTTTCATCTTGTTTCATTTCATTTGCCTTTAATAAACTAATATTTTCATCAACATAATGAATGTGGTTAATTAGGCTCCATCTGACATTTTGTGGAGAGGAAGAAGAAGATGAAGGTGAAGAAGAAGAAGAAACACCATTCATAAGTCACTTTCAAAGTAACAAAGGTGCTTTTTTTTTTCTTTCTTTCTTTTTCCGGAGAAGATGAGCAGGGCCACCACCATTTCATTAATCAGATGAAACGAGTAACCAAGTTGATTTTGATGAGGCACATACATACATATATATACATATATTCTCCATATTCTCAATACCATGGTGAAGAAAATATGATGTCAATCTTGATCAAAAGATTGCAAGGTAACTTTGAATACACACAGGATTAATCAATACCTTCTCACTTAGGACCTCTTGTATGAGTGCAGTGTCCTTTGAAATACTGTTAATGATATCTGAAGTCGTTGCTTCTTGTGAATCAAAGAACCCGACTTCCTGTCTTAGAATAGCTTCCAAATATGTGTTTCTAATTCTCAACACCTGCCTCTCACTTGTTCTACTCCAGCAGTACCCTTCTGCAGTCGCATACCACATTATCAGAATCACAGCCTAAAATTAAAGCTGATAATATCACATATTATCTTAAAAGTTGACAAGCTGTAAAGAAGTCCAAGGCCATAAGATTTACCCATAAAGGCCACCACCAAGACTGCCAATCCCAAGTATACAAAATATAGGCAATACTGCATCACGAGAAACAAAAACAGATTATAGATCGACAGAATTGACAAAAGATGCTTCAGAGTTGAAGCAAAAAAAAAAAAAAAAAAAAAAAAAAAAAAAAAAAAAAAACCTGAATTAAAAAGACAGAGAGAAGAATCATGGAGTCAGCTAACCTTCTCAACCTCGTGCATGAAATCTACATGGCCTTGTCGAGCTGTACCATACCCCAAGCTGTTCATGACATTGCTCGCAAAGAGCAGAAGGCAGTTGACAGCACACCCATCTCCCACAGATCCTATGGTGCCCAGTAACATGAGAACAACATCGACCCCATCGGCAAACCTAAACATCCCATGCATATATCTCTTCTTCTTCCTACTCTCAGTGCCTCCTCGTCCTCCTCCTCCTTCTCCTCCCTCCTTGAGAGCTTCCATCCTCATCCTTCTCTCCAAAAGAATGGAAGACACAAGGAACTTGACAGCGCTGGGGCTATATTTATAGGTCTCAGGAAAGTTCTTGGCTGGTCTCAATTAATTGTCTGTTAGCCCCTCAAGTGGAGACTCTCCTCACGCTCATATAAAAAAAATTAAAAAAAGGCTGATATCATTAGATTAAAGGTCCCTCTCTCTGTTACCCGCTCCCTATCGTAAGCTCGGCATGTGGTTGTTTGCTCAATACTTTAATGGCTTGTGGAGGTTGCTTTCTTATTGTAAAGCTACATACAGCCATAGATCTGCAGAGCTTTCAATAAAGCTAATTTCTACTCATCCCCATCGTTCCCGTGCTCCCGTGGATTCCAGTCATCTTATTTCTCTTTCTTTTTCGGTAATTCTCTTGCAAATTCCTATTGACGTCTCTTGTTCACCACTTATCCTCAAAACGCGAGGGACATTTGTGGTCTTTTCAATCACGTACGTGGTCAGTGGACCAATATTTTCCATATGTCAAGCTATTTTACATGGAGATGACCATTGGCCATCTTTTATGGTTTTCTTTTCTTTTCCTTTTTTTTTTTTTTTTTTGGTCTCTCTCCCTTACATCTATTTTTTTTTTTTTTTTGTGTTTTGTCAGAGAGAGAGAGAGAGAGAGAGAGAACGTGGTAGAGCGTCATTCATCACATGTCTTTTTTGAAGGTGCCTTGAAAATGACATAAAATAGGGTAATTTTGTTTTAGCATCTTGTTTAATGGAGCTAAGGGTCTACCGCTAACCACTAGCTAAACTTTTTTAAGGATAAAAAAATTAGATCCTGCAGGTAAAGTGGTAAAAAAATATAGTACTTCCAAACAATAGTTTGACATTATGGCTCGATATGAAGCTCTTTTTTAACTTGTGGTTAAAAAAGACACACCAGAAGCTCTCAAAGTGGGCGCAAAGTAGCCACAATTCCAAACGGCATCATGACTCCTTGTTCTTCTTCCAACTTCTGGCTTAATTTAGGGCATGACGGGTGACATGGTTTCAAAGGACCCTAAAAAAAAAAAAAGTTCTTTCGGAAGTGGCCGGACCCATGGTCTAGTGACAATGAAATCGATTCTTAACTTGTGGCATCGCGTACCCTTTTTTTCCGGTAGATTGGATTCTATTTGTGGGAACATTTGTTTGAGCCACGTGAACGCATCCAAGTAAGAAAAATCCCGAGGAAATTCCGGCGAACATAAATCTCTAGAGAATGTATAATTCTGGCCGGCAAAGATAGCTTTTTATCTAATCAAAATGCTAATAGCTTTTTATCTAATGCTAAGGTCCTAAGGATCGTTAACAAGGTGGGTCATATCATATCTTCTCACTCGTGTGTATTAGTAACAAGGACATCAGTATGCTTATTTTATTTCTTTGTTTCTTTTTCCTTTTGCAAGCTCATTTAATTTTCTTGGAACGGCAAGGGAAAGAAAGTTAAGATTAGTGATTATTTAATGCAGTCATTGTTTTAAATTGTGCCGTTGGGATGTCCAAAGATGAGTGAAATAGGTATGGCACGTATGTACGAAGGCTTTGACCAACTAAGCCTCCCTTGAATTTTGAAGTGTAATGCCCTAAAAAATAGGTAATGATGTGCTAACCCATGTGTCAACAGCAATAATAAAAGAATGATCAGCTGTTAGTAAAATAAATAAAAATTTTATATCTAAATTAAAGTTTCTGTAACCCCCGGTAATTTATTATGGGGAATGTAACTCCTAGTATTTATTTTGGGGACACCTGGTATCTTGACTTCTTTCTGACGTTTAGGTTCCGATACGACATCTGGTTACTTGGGTCTTTGCGTGTCGGATGGGTTCCCATTTTCTATTGATAGGAGTTGGAGGATGACTCCCTCCTTCACCCTGGAGAGAGTTAGGGAGGAATCGAACGAGAGAAGAGAGAAAGAGGGAGAGAGAGGGAAGGGGGAGTCCAAAGAAGGCGAGGGCCGAGAGAGAGTTGCGGCTGCAGCAAAAAGTTCGAGAGAGGGGTTCGGGTTCAAGCGGGGTCTGGAGTCCGGATGCTGCTCAAACTCCGATGCAGACTGCAAGAAGGCGATTGCTGTGGGCTCTCCTCTTTGCGCCCTCTCTTCCGCCCTCCTCTTCATTAACGACCTTCGCTCGTTGGTCAACGAAGCCTTTAAATTGTAATGGGTCCTTTCCCCGCGCCACCCTCGGCGCTCCGTGGGCGGCCATTCAAACCCGAGGCGCCAAAGTACTCGGTTCATATGTGAGACTTGAAAATGTAATACAAAGAAAAGGGCGTAATTATCAAGTGCTAAAAGCTCAACATATAGCAGGGAAGGGGAAGAGCCACCATACAGGTGGAACTTCGGGATGTTGATAGCGGAAGGTGACTCTGTAAGCTTAATGGAGCCAAGCACATTTGAACAACTGGAAGTGCCCAAGAATTGTTTGGCATGGGTGCTAGTTATCTAAAAGTGGGGTACAGAAGCTCAACGTGGTGGAATTCCTGGCTTAAGATAAGATCATCAATGGCTGTGGATCAGTTGCAGGTTTGAGTAATGGGAATGTGACATAAAGGCCACAGGTGGTGGGGCATTTAAATTTGCTGATGTAAGTAAGTCTATTTATAATTGATAATTTATAACTCATGATTTTATAGTTTGCAAGTATATTATGAGATAAGGAAAACGAAAGTTTATTTGGTTTGATTATTTTGAATGGTACCATAAATCTACATATGAGCATTTATTATGACTATAGTAGCTGATAATATTTTGAAAGAAATAGTTTCTTGGTGTATGTGCTATAAATTCTTTGATTTGCAAAATATGTTGGGATGACCATATGCATTTGCTAATAATGTACAAACCACTGTATATGTAATATGAGAAATTGATGCATGATGAGTGACATGCAAGTATGATGATAACATTGTGATAGACTAATATGTGTCACCGCGGTTCTCATTTGATCTCATACATCGGTAGGGTGTGTTCTGTTTGAGTATGTATGGCCTCACACATCTAGAGGATGTGTTCTGATTAATTTGTAGGGCCGTGGGACACATACGAAAACAATAATTACATAAACAGTGGGTTTGTTTACATTACATAATCTGGTATTTATTGCATAATCTGGTAAGTAAGCCAAATATAATAATTTTATAAAATTATTGTATTTATAGTTTTATGCATACTTATGAAATTGAGTTTTATTAATTATTTTAGAAATTGGTAATCTGTATCATGAGTATTTAATTGAATATTTGCTATAACAGTTGGTATTAATTTGCAAAGTAATGGTTTATTATGTTTATGCCAAATATGATGTATATATTTATTTTTAACTTTGCAAAGTGAATTGGTTATATGCAATGATTAAGAACGTACAAACTACTGTTTATGTGATATGAAAAGATTATGCTTATGATGATGCATGATGTGTAATATGCATATATAATGATGACCCTGAATTATATTTATATATGTCGCCGCGGTTCTCCTATGATATGGCATATGGAGGCCACACACATCTAGAGGATGTGTGCTGATTGATTATGAGGTGGCATGTGAAGGCCACACGCATCTAGTGGATGCGCTTTGACTGATGATGATATGGCATGTGGAGGCCACACACATCTAGAGGATGTGTGCTGATTGATTATGAGGTGGCATGTGGAGGCTACACGCATCTAGAGGATGCGCTTTGACTGACGATGATATGGCATGTGGAGGCCACACATCTGGAGGATGTGCTATGATTGACGATGAGGTGGCATGTAGAGGCCACACACATCTAGAGGATATGCTCTGATTGAGGTGTAGCAGGGCCGTGGAACATATAAAATATAATATAAAAATGATTATATAAACAGTGGGTTGTTTACAATGCATTTTTGTATAAGCTTCCAAATTAATTTGAGTGGTGATATGCTTGTTCTGATAGCATGATAAATGCATTTGAAATTGAAAACTTATAAAATTATGACTTGATAATATCTTGATAAGATATGATGATATATGACTATTTTATATTATTATTATAGGCTTACTTATTGAGTGTGAGCTCATGTAAATCTCACAATGTTTTTTAGAGCCTCAGGATTGAAGATGGATTTATGGGGTAGATGGAGCTTCTATATAAATCAGTTTCTTGATATTATTGTAACCCCAGTATTACTTGTGTGTAGGGTTTGTAGCCAGAACTATATTGATTGTGTGTAGGGCATGTAGCCCAAACTTACATTTATGGTTATTGCTAAGTTATGGATTTGGATTGCCTAAATATAATTATTGCCTTATATTGATCGATGTGTAAATTTTGGGACACCTTGCATGCCCGGCATGTGGCGGGTTGTCACCCTAGCTCAAAATTTGGGTCTGGGGCATGACAGCTTTTATGGTATCAGAGCCTAGGTTATGACCTTAGGGACACATGCATGATGACACTCTAGGCAAAATACTAGGATGACATTGAGACAATTATAACTTTAAAGGAATTTCAGGAATTATGTTATGAAAGCCTGAAATTTAAAGTTTATCAAGATATTAATTGAATTACAAATTTGATAGGAATTAAGAATGAACCATTGCAAGCCAATGATATTATGTGGGCTCCCTGGCTGGTAGCCTTGACCAGTGGGGAGGCTTAGGGGCTTCTAGAGGTTTTAGCTTCGTCAAACTTGTTGGAAATGGCTCGTAGCGGTTTCAGATCTTTAAATAATATGAGTAGATGAAATTTTAATTGCAATAAAAGATAGATGAATATATGGAATATAGTAGTTAAAATTGCAATTGAGGACTAATATGACTAAGATAACATCATTATATCCAAATTGCAATTGAGTTAGATATTTTGATTTTGAGTTATTAAATCTGAATTTGAATATGGATATATACAATGAATTTTTATTTGTAGAACTTATATTGTTGATATTGTAAGTTAAGATTATGAGCTAATCTGCTGGTTATAGAGATGATTAATATTGATGATATTTTGGTAATGAAATAGTTAACTACATGTTTTTGATCAATTACAATTGAGTACTTTTTGAATTTAAGTCTGGATGGATAAGTATATATAGTGAATTTTACTAAGAAAACTTTTATTATGGATATTGCTTGTTCAAGACTGATTGTTACTTTGCTAGATATGCAGATGGTTGATACTGATGTTAATGAAATAGTTGACTGCATATTATATCATGATGGATCATTTAGGAAGATTATAAAATTTTATATTCTGAGACAATTACTGTTTAAGTTTTTGAGAGCAGTAGACTCTATTAATCTTTAGAACTGATTTTGGCTATAAATGATCAAATATTTTGATGGTAGAAAGTGAAAGATTTTAGCAGTAATAAGAATAAGATAAATTTCACTGACAAAGAATTTCATGGAGATTTTCATCTTTTAATAGATTTCTAAATCAAGATATCTATTCATTAATTTATTGTGCCTTTCTTCATAGTTCCTAAGTAGATATCTTTCTCTAAGATGGATAAATTATCAATCAGCCATAAGTGACATGAATCTTTTCTAGGAAAAAGGAGGGAGATGATTTTATTTTGACTATTGCTAATTATGGATTATGGTTAATGATACATCTACTATCACTTTCAAATCATAAAGAGATTGCTATAACTTTCAATTATGTCTTTCGAATGGTAAGTGCATTTTCAATCTTTATTGACCTTATAAGTCTTGTATCCATCTGAGCTAGATTAGTGAAGTCACTTTGAGATATTAGAAGGGTTTAAATTAGTTGGCCATGATATGGTATTGCATAATCTATAGGTAATTTTGATAGTCATTGGTAACAAAATAATTGATTCGAGGATTTGAATCATTTAAATTACAATATTTATTGAGAATATACTGACATATTCAAGAGAAATTGATTGGTTGTAGTGGTAATTACTGATAAATATGAAGGAGATAAAATAATTATACTGGTAATTAATGATGGCACTATTATTCAAAGAAAATAAATTAGTTAATTATGATAATTATGAAAGATATCCTAAATAATTGCATAATGTTCATTGATGTTAGCTTGAAGTATTCAAGAGTGAAACCAAGTATGTTATGATGATTGAAATAAGTGTCGTAATGATTAATGGTACATTCAACTATTTATGAGTTGAGAGAGCATTGGAAGAAAACTATCTTATATTTAATTCAAAAGAACTTGGAACTGTCTTATTATAGGTTATTAACCTTAAGAATGGATGACATAATACATGTGATGGACTCTATAATATTTATGATGATCGTGTTGTGAGAAGTTAAGGTGTATATATATATATATATATATATAAAAGGGGGGGATGACAGGAAAGAAATACTTCTTAAGGAATTCAATTTTATTTGGTAGAAAGATCAAATTAATTGTTGAAGTTGGATACGTCATTTGGGTACCTAGGAATGAAATAAAAGTTGCTAGTGAGTATCTATAATGGTACAAAATTAGTGGACATTTAATTTGAAGATGAAATTTTAGTGAGATAAAGATGTTAATATTTATTTCCGATTTAGTAGTAAATTGAGTCTGAACCCATTTGTCTCACTCTTCTAATTTGATGATGTTTTCATAAAGCTTAGTGAATTAAGCTGAATTTCACTCCAATCTTTTACCCTCAAATAGATGGACAAATTGCATGAACCAATTAGATTTTAGATGATATACTACGAGCATGTGTGATGGATTTAGAAAGTGCTTGGTATAGCTTCTTACCCTTAGTAAAATTGCTTATTTTAATGGTTACCAAGCCAATATTTAAATGAATTCATTTAAGTTGTCTATGATATAAGGTATAGATCCCCTTTTATTGAAATGAAATGAGAGAGAGAAAATTTTGGTTACTGAGCTGGTTTAACAACTATGAAAAGTATCATTAATTAAAGCAGCTTCATGTAGCTCAGAGTTAATAGAAAAGTTATGTTGATGTCAAAAAGAAAGATTTAAAATTTTAGGTTGAAGATCATTCAGAAGTCTTACTAACCAATGATATAATGAGGTTTGTGTTTAGAGGAGGTTTGTGTTTAGAGGTGAATTGAGTCCACAATACATTGGGCCATTTGAGATTTTGATCAAGATATAGGTGGCGGCTTATAGCTTAGCATTGCTTTCATTACTCTTTGGGATGTTTAATGTATTTCATATCTTTATGATTGAGGAGGAATATTCTAAGCTCCCGTTATGAACCAATTTAGCTTAAGAAAGAATTGACTTATGAAGATCAACTTGTGTGCATCGTGGACCGCAAGGATCAAGTTCTGAGATGGTGTAGCATTCCTTATATCAAGGTTCAGTGGAGTAATCATTCTGAGATGGAGGCTATTTGGTAGCTTGAAGAGGAAATGAAAAACTTAGGAACTTGAGGAAGAAATGAAAAAAAAGTATCCATAATTATTTGCAGGTAAATTCTCTATTCAAGATTGTTGATAGATCATATTTGAATTTTATAGTATATTTGATGTGTGTCAATTTCGAGGACGAAATTTTTATAAGGGATGAAGAATGTAACCCCCGGTAATTTATTATGGGGAATGTAACTCCTAGTATTTATTTTGGGGACACCTGGTATCTTGACTTCCTTCTAACGTTTAGGTCCCGATGCGACGTCTGGTTTCTTGGGTCTTTGCATGTCAGATGGGTTCCTATTTTCTATTAATACGAGGCGTCGCATGGGAGAATAAAAGGAGTTGGAGGATGACTCCCTCCTTCACCCTGACGCACACCTCCTCCAGGTAATCCCCTGCCCATCCTCTTAATGCTAGAGAGAGAGAGAGAGTTAGGGAGGAATCGAACGAGAGAAGAGAGAAAGAGGGAGAGAGAGGGAAGGGGGAGTCCAAAGAAGGCGAGGGCCGAGAGAGAGTTGCGGCTGCAGCAAAAAGCTCAAGAGGGGGGTTCGGGTTCAAGCGGGGTCTGGAGTCCGGACGCTGCTCAAACTCCGATGCATACTACAAGAAGGCGATTGCTGCGGGCTCTCCTCCTTGCGCCCTCTCTTCCGCCCTCCTCTTCGTTAACGACCTTCACTCGTTGGTCAATAGAGACTTTAAATTGTACACCTGATGGGTCCTTTCCCCGCGCCACCCTTGGTGCTCCATGGGCGGCCATTCAAACCCAAGGCGCCAAAGCACTCGGTTCAGATGTGAGACTTGGAAATGTAATACAAAGAAAAGGGCGTAATTATCATGTGCTAAAAGCTCAACACACACGAGGGAAGGGGAAGAGCCACCATACAGGTGGAACTTCGGGATGTTGATCCCAGTGTCGTCAGAAAAGGTAACGGCAGCCGCTATCATTTCCCCACCCCCGGGACCCCCTTGGGGTCAGGGGTGGGGTCATCATTTCTTAACCCCGAGGCCCCCATCGGCCTCGGGGTGCACTGTCATTTCCCCACCCCTGGGACCCCCTCGGGGTCGGAGGGTGGGGTCATCATTTCTTAACCCCGAGGCCCCCACCGGCCTCGGGGTGCACTGTCATTTCCCCACCCCCGGGACCCCCTCGGGGTCGGGGGGTGGGGTCATCATTTTTTAACCCCGAGGCCCCCACCGGCCTCGGGGTGCACTGTCATTTCCCCACCCCCGGGACCCCCTCGGGGTCGGAGGGTGGGGTCATCATTTCTTAACCCCGAGGCCCCCATCGGTCTCGGGGTGCACTGTCACTCCTCCACCCCCGGGACCCCCTCGGGGTTGGGGGTGGGGTCATCATTTCTTAACCCCGAGGCCCCCATCGGTCTCGGGGTGCACTGTCACTCCTCCACCCCCGGGACCCCCTCGGGGTCGGGGGTGGGGTCATCATTTCTTAACCCCGAGGCCCCCACCGGTCTTGGGGTGCACTGTCACTTCCCTATCCCCGGGACCCCCTCAGGGTCGGGGGATGGAGTCATCATTTCTCGGGGTGCTCTAGTACTTGCACTCCCCTTGGACCCTCTCCGGTCTCGGTGGGAACATCGTCAGCAATTAGCATGCAACATAACCGCCAAGGAAAACGACAGTCCCGGGCGTGTGGTACTCACACGTGATTCTCAGTACATCCGTGATTGTCCCGCCCCGTTACGGAGGGCCATACCTCATAACGGCGTATGGGGAATTGCATGTCCCTGTACACGGCCATGCCTTGCTACGGCGTATGGTAGGCTGCCACTCGCAACTGTGCTCGGTCTTGTCAGCCGGCGGCGCGCACTGCATGCCTTTGCGGCCGCTGGACACGTATGATGTCACGTCAACAAGCAGTACAGGAATGTCTCCGGCACGTGTAGCCATGGTACAAAGGCGATCTCCTCAGATTGTAAGAGAAGGTATTCGGACAAATATAAGGACATGAGCTAGCGCTGTAAGTGGCATCTAAACTCTGGTTTTTTTGAGCTTTCTTCCTCCCAGCAAAAACCCTAACCGCCTCAGCTCCTCTTGGCTGGAGTGGTTCTTTGTCTGTGCCCAAGCAACTGACTTGATCATCGGAGGGTCCCCACCAGCGCCACCGGTCTCTGGGGACTTTTCTTGTAGGACTTCGAGGAGAAGGACGTCCGTCTTCCTCGACGTTTAAGAACGGTGGCTTGGCGTCATCAGATTGGCGCGCCAGAAAGGGGAGTGTAAGAAAGACGTCGAACCAGCAGCTTTCTTCTCTCTCCTGAATTCAGGACCTCGAAGCCATGGTGACAACTCGAACGAAAGGAGTTTCAGCCGGTCGCGCTGGGGGGCAGCGCTGCGGGGCTGGTCCACCCGCGGAGGCCCCCCCAACTCTCGCATCCGGTCTTCCGGAGCCTCTGAATCTTCGGGGGGCGGGGCCTTCCGCTCCGCAGAATGAAGTTCCTGCGTCTACTCTGCAGCAACCCCAGGAGGATCGATTCATTGCCTTGACCACGCAGGTCCAGTCGCTGGCGGCAATGGTTCAGGGCCTGCAGCACCAGCAAGCGGCCTTGCAGCAGCCGGAGCTGAACCCATCTATCCCAGGGGTGATGCAGCCTAGCCAGCACTCCTCCCACCGGAGATCGCCAGTTCCTGCGGATCATCACCGCCGATCCCCGGCCAAGCCACATCATCGCGCAGCATCTAAAAGGCCCCGGTCTCCCTCTTGCCACGCCAGCGTTTCTCCTAAGCGGCGGCACGGAAAGGAGGCGGAGCGCCCGCGCCGGCATCGCCGCCCCCGCTCTTCTTCTGAATCCTTGGGGGAGGGCTCCTTTGATGGCCGGATGCCTCGTCGGGCTGAGCGTCGACTCGAGGAGTGCAACCAGAAGTTGAAGGAGCTTAGCCGTCGGATCACCCACCTACCGGAGATTGATTACGACAGTCGACCTCCCCTGTCCCGCCGCATCATGGAGGAGCCTATCTCCACCAGGTTTCGCCTTCCTCAACTGGACCCATACGATGGGACTGCGGACCCCCTGGACCATTTAGAAAGCTACAAGGTACTCATGCAAGTTCAGGAGGCCACTGACTCACTTATGTGTGTTGCTTTCCCGGCTACTCTGAAAAAGGCTACCCGGGCTTGGTATTCCCGTTTGCCGCCGCGTAGCATCGACTCCTTCCGCCAATTGGAGAGGGCTTTCCTGGCCCATTTTGACGCTTGCCGGAAGATCCTGAGGGTGGCGGACAGTCTGTTTACCGTGCAACAGAAGAATGGCGAACCGCTGCGGGATTACGTTGCTCGGTTCAAGGAGGCCGCCTTGGAGGTCTACAACCTGGAGGACTCGGTGGCAACCTTGGCTCTGAAGCGGGGGCTTCGCCCTTCTCACTTCGCATATTCTCTTGACAAAAAGCCGCCGGGCTCCTACTCCAAACTACTGATCCGTGCCCAGAAGTATATCCGGGCAGACGAAGCCGACTTTTCCCGGCGTGAAGCTGGCGGGAGCATACCCAGAAAGCCAACCCAGCCAGAGCCTGCAGAGGCCCACCCCAGGAGGCCCGAGCCTCCTCGCCGATCAGACAACCGTCCTTGACCTCCTGCACCGAGAGACGGGCCTTACACCCCACTACTTGCCCCAATATCCCAGATCCTGCTCGAGATCGAAGGGGAGCCCTATCTGCAACGCCCTCCTCCCATCAACCCGAAGATTCCTCGGAACAAAAATCTCTACTGCCGCTACCACCGGGACCATGGCCACAACACCGACGACTGCCGGCAGCTGAAGAAAGCCATTGAAGACCTCATCCAGCGAGGCCATCTGGGGAAGTTTGTCCAAAGGAACGACCCGGGGCTCCTGGTCCATCAGCACCTGCGCCGCCAGTGATTGATAATGCCCTGACGGAGAAGACAGTGGCGATGATTTCCTGGGGGGCAGGAGGCCCGTCGAAGAGACCAAGGGGAGAGGGGGGAGTGGAAACTGTAATTCCTTTTTTCGAAAAGGACCTGGAGGGGGTTGTAAATAATGATAATGATAGCGTCGTCGTATCCATGACGATTGCTAAACACCCTGTAAAAAGAATCCTCGTCGACAGTGAAAGTTTCGTGGATGTTTTAAATTACGATGCCTTTGTTCGTATGAATCTGTCGCATGATCAACTTCAACCTGTCGCCACGCCTTTGATGGGATTTATAGGAGATTCCGTGAGGGTCGAGGGGGAAGTTACTCTTCCCGTGACGGCTAGAACGGCTCCGTGCCAAAGCACTGTCCTTATAAAATTTTTAGTGGTCCGTGTGCCTCTGGCGTACAACGCGATTCTCGGGAGGCCCGGACTCAACCTCTTGGATGCCATCATATCTACCAAGCGGCTCCTTGTGAGGTTCCCAACTAGCGGAGGGGTCGGCGAGATGCGAGGAGAGCAGAGCCTACCGGCGCTTTGCTATCACTTGGCCCCTAGTCCCCAGGAGGCAGCCCCTGCACCGCCATCTGCACCAACATCTGAGGCCCTTGACCCACGAGACCTGGAGAGGAGGGGGGAACCGGCCGAGCGGCTGCTCACTTTCCCCCTCGGGGAGGGTCCCATGCAGATAGTTCGCGTTGGAGCCTCACTTCCAGATGAGGCTCGTCACCGGCTCCTTACCTTCCTGCGGGCCAACGCCGACGTCTTCGCATGGTCTGCGTCCGACATGCCCGGGATCCCGAAGGAGGTGATTACACATCAGCTCAATATTCGGCCGGAGTGCCAGTCCGTCAGATAGAAGAAAAGGAGTTTTGCCCCAGAGTGGCAGAAGGCTGTTGACGAGGAGGTACGAAAGCTGCTGGCGGCTGGCCACATCCGTGAGGTGCGCTACCCCGACTGGTTGGTGAACGTCGTGATAGTGCGCAAGGCCAGTGGAAGCTGAAGAATGTGCGTGGATTTCACCGACCTCAATAAGGCATGTCCCAAGGACAGCTTTCCGCTGCCCCAAATTGACCAGCTGGTAGACGCCACCTCCGGGCACGGAACGCTCAGTTTCATGGATGCGTTCTCGGGGTATAATCAAATCAAGATGAGCCCGGCGGACGAGGAAGCAACTTCCTTTGTCACGGAGAAGGGAATTTACTGTTACAGGGTGATGCCCTTTGGACTGAAAAACGCCGGGGCTACTTATCAAAGATTAATGAACAAGGTTTTTGAGGATCAGCTGGGGTGCAACATGGAGGTATATATGGATGACATGCTGACCAAGAGCACTAATGCAGAGGACCATGTAGCGGACCTCGAGGAGACTTTCAACAATCTGCGCCGGTACCGGATGAAGCTCAACCCCCATAAATGCGCTTTCGGAGTAGCAGCCGGCAAGTTCCTGGGTTTCATGGTGACCCAGCGCGGGATCGAAGCCAACCCCGACAAGATTAGAGCTATCCTGGAGATGCGGCCTCCGGCCAACAAGAAGGAGGTGCAGAGCCTGACGGGGAGAATGGCGGCCTTGAGTCGTTTCATGTCAAGGTCGGCGGAGAGGTGCCTACCTTTCTTCAAGGCGCTACGCAGGATCAATGGCTTCGAGTGGACGAAAGAGTGTCAGGGCTTCTTTGAAGAATTAAAGCAGTTCCTCTCCACTCCCCCGCTGCTGTCCAAGCCTGAAAATGGAGAAGAGCTCTTTTTGTATCTGGCCGCTTCCCCCGAGGCGGTTAGCTCCGTGCTTGTGCGCGTGGATGCTGACGGAGCCCAGAAGCCAATCTATTATACCAGTAAAGTACTCCATGACGCTGAGACCAGGTATTCAAAAACTGAGAAGATTATCTTCGCCTTGGTGGTCTCTACTCAGCGCCTTCAACCTTACTTCCAAGCCCATTCCATCGTGGTACTTACGGACCAACCCCTACGAGCTATCTTGTCTCGCCCCGACACCTCCGGCCGGTTGGCTAAATGGGCCATCAAGTTAAGCGAGTTCGACCTGTCCATCCGGCCGAGGGCAGCCATGAAGTCCCAGGTATTGGCGGACTTCCTAGTCGAGTGCTCCTGGACCGAGAAGGACGCAGAGGAGACGCGACCGGAGGAGCCTGTGGACCCTCCCTCATCTGGGGAGGTGGAGGACTGGATCCTGCATGTAGATGGAGCGGCAAACTCTCAAGGGAGCGGAGCCGGACTCATTCTCATGAGCCCGGAGGGAGACGTGGTGGAGTATGATCTCAGATTCCAGTTCCTGGCAACCAATAATCAGGTGGAGTACGAGGCCCTGCTGGCGGGGATGAGATTAGTTGAGGAGCTGGGCGCGGGGCGCTTGAGGGCCTTCACAGACTCTCAACTCATTTCTGGACAAATCGCCGGGGAGTACGAGGCTAGGGACCCAACCATGTCCCGCTACTTGAGCAAGGTGCGGTCCCAGGCGTCTCATTTTTCTTACTTCCGCGTTAGCTATATCCCCAGGGCAGAGAATGCCAGGGCTGACGCGCTGTCCCGTTTGGCCACTTCGGTCGATGGGACGCTAGGAAGGACATACGTGGAGCACCTACAAGTCCCAAGCATCGAGGTCGCGGATGAAGCGTTGCCAGTGGAGCAGGAGCCCTCCTGGATAGATGCCTACGTCCAGTACTTGACCGACGACACTCTCCCAGAGAACCCCGCTGAGGCCAAGCTGCTCAGGCGAAGGGCCCCGAGATTCTTGATGATGGACGGGAAGCTTTATCGGAGATCCTTTTCATACCTGGTCCTCATGTGTGTGGCTCCAACCGAGTCAGATTATATCCTCAGGGAGATCCACGAAGGTGTATGCGGGAGTCATCTGGGGGGCAGAGCCCTAGCCTACAAGGCCCTGCGCCAAGGGTACTTTTGGTTGACGATGAAGGAGGACGCGGCCGAGCTTGTCAAGAAGTGTGATAGCTGCCAACGTCATGCCAATATCCAGCAGCAGCCGACATCTCACCTGACCCCCCTGGTGGCACCTTGGCCCTTTGCCCAGTGGGGCATGGATATCTTGGGTCCATTTCCCCCAGCCTCCGGGCAGCGGAGGTTCCTCTTGGTGGCAGTGGACCACTTCACCAAGTGGGTTGAAGCTGAGGCTCTGGCCAAGATTACCGAGAGCAAAGTGAGATCTTTCTTCTAGAAGTCAATCATATGTCGGTTCGGGCTGCCGCGCACACTAGTCACTGATAATGGCCGGCAGTTTGACAATGCGCCTTTCCGGGAGTTTTGCTCCGAGCTGGGTATCTGTCAGAGGTTCACCTCCGTCGGGCATCCTCAAACCAACGGGGCAGCTGAAGTGACCAACCGAATCATCCTCCAGGGACTGAAGTCTCGGCTAGATGGCTACAAGGGACGATGGGTGGAAGAGCTCCCTAGCGTGCTGTGGGCTTATCATACAATGCCGCAAACCCCCACCGGCGAAACGCCATTCAGCTTAGTCTTTGGCTCTGAGGCTGTTATTCCAGTGGAGATCGGTGCACCCAGTCCCCGGGTAGAAGCCTATAGCGAGGAAGGTAACCCCGACCAACTGCGAGCCAACCTCGACCTGGTGGAGGAGGTACGAGACCGAGCACGGCTTCGAATGGCAGCCTACCGGCAATGGGCCGCGAAATACTACAACGCCCGCGTGCGCCCCCGAACTTTCCTGCCAGGAGATCTAGTCCTTAGACGGGCTGAGATCTCGAAGCCAACTAAGGGAGGCAAGCTAGCCCCTAACTGGGAGGGGCCTTACCGGATCACCGAGACGCTCCGCCACGGAGCTTATAAAATTGAAGAACTTGATGGGACGCTACTCCCTAGGACGTGGAATGCGGATAACCTCCGTCGGTATTATCAGTAATGTATTTCTTCTTTCATGATTAAGCAACATCCCTGTGTTCGCTTGGGTTTTCGCCCTTTGTTCAATATTAACGAGAGTCAATTTTAGCTATCTAAATTTTCACAGAAAAGCCCGACGCCCCGTCGGCACTCGCAGAAAAGCCCGACGCCCCGTCGGCACTCCCACTGGCTCTCAACAACAAAAGCCCGGCGCCCCGCCGGCACTCAAAGCCCTGCACTAGCCAGGCACAAAGCCCAGTGTACCACTGGCAGAGCAGTGTGCCACTGGCTCTCAACAACAAAAGCCCGGTGCCCCGCCGGCACTCAAAGCCCTGCACTAGCCAGGCACAAAGCCCAGTGTACCACTGGCAGAGCAGTGTGCCACTGGCTCTCAACAACAAAAGCCCGGCGCCCCGCCGGCACTCAAAGCCCTGCACTAGCCAGGCACAAAGCCCAGTGTACCACTGGCAGAGCAGTGTGCCACTGGCTCTCAACAACAAAAGCCCGGCGCCCCACCGGCACTCAAAGCCCTGCACTAGCCAGGCACAAAGCCCAGTGTACCACTGGCAGAGCAGTGTGCCACTGGCTCTCAACAACAAAAGCCCGGCACCCCGCCGGCACTCAAAGCCCTGCACTAGCCAGGCACAAAGCCCAGTGTACCACTGGCAGAGCAGTGTGCCACTGGCTCTCAACAACAAAAGTCCGGCGCCCCGCCGGCACTCAAAGCCCTGCACTAGCCAGGCACAAAGCCCAGTGTACCACTGGCAGAGCAGTGTGCCACTGGCTCTCAACAACAAAAGCCCGGCGCCCCGTCGGCACTCAAAGCCCTGCACTAGCCAGGCACAAAGCCCAGTGTACCACTGGCAGAGCAGTGTGCCACTAGCTCTCAACAATAAAAGCCCGGTGCCCCGCCGGTACTCAAAGCCCTGCACTAGCCAGGCACAAAGCCCAGTGTACCACTGGCAGAGCAGTGTGCCACTGGCTCTCAACAACAAAAGCCCGGCGCCCCGCCGGCACTCAAAGCCCTGCACTAGCCAGGCACAAAGCCCAGCGAGCTGCTCGCGGAGCGGTGCACCAACAGCTCTTCACAACCAGGCCCCGACACCCGGCGGTCCAAGGTCCTGCCGGTCGAATGAAAGCTAATTCCCGCAGGCATCAAGAGCTACGCACCAACCTAGTACAAGGTCCAGTGCTCGACAGGGTGTTGCGCCGGTAAGCCCCGAGGGGCCTACCTGCCTAATCTTGGACCGGGGGCGTTTCCGCTCCTAGAATCCAACCGTACCTAGCCCTAACTTTCGGGTTTAAATGGTTGGGGAGGTGTCCCCTGGAACTATCAGAACTAATGGAATCATGAGGCTACTTATCAAATCAATGAAGTCAACGACAATTCAGAAATCATTTCAAAAAAGTATTCTCATTAACTGAAAAGAACTACAAAATGCCGACGTTGTCGGGTTTACAAAAACAAGGGAAAAAGCAAAGTTACAAGCGTGAGTTCACAGCTCGGCTGGTGTGGGCTCGTCGTCAGAAGGGGCCGAGTCTGACAACCGCTCCAGTTCGACCTCCAAGGCCCGGGGGAAGTTCAGATCTCTGGCTACCTTCTCCTTGGCGTACTGGAACCCGTCAAGGAATACGGAGGCCAAAGCTTCGGCCAGGTCATCTACAAAATGCCCAGACGCCTTGTATTCCTCTACGAGCCCAGCGGCTCGGGTCTTTTCTGCAGCAAGGGCCTCCACCGCAATCCTTTCAGCCTCCCTCGCCGCTCTTGCCTCTTCCGCCGCCGCGCCCGCCCGGTCCTCGACCTCCCGGAGAGCTGAGGTCAGCTCAGAGATATGCATATCTCTAGCCATGACCGCGCTCACAGCCTCCGTCATTTGAGAAAGCGCTGCGCGCATACGATCGGCCTCCATCTCCGCCCGGCTCATGGCGGCCCTCACCTCGCTCGCGCAGGTGTCCTTGACCGCCTCCAGCGCCTTCTCTGCCGCCTCCGCACGGCGCTGGGCCTCCTCAATCTCCTTCTGCGTTTCCCGCAGAAGGTTCTTTCCCCCATGGATTACCTCCCTGGCAGCCTTCAGGGAGTGCGCAATCTGCATGCGTAAGCCCCAGGTCAGCAAAATAAAGTGTATATGTGTGTATAATGGAGGGTAAGAAGCGAGAAGATTGCTTACCCTGACGACGGCGGCGTAGGAGTCCCGGAAGAACGCACCCACCTTCTGCTGGCTGAGGCCCTCAACGATCCTAGGGTCAAAAATTGGACCCAGGACCTGCTCGGCCCAACGACCGTCGCTCAAGGAGTCTTGGGGCAGCCTGGATGCGCCCTCGCCTCCCTTCGCCGTCTCAGATGTCCCCGGTTCTGTGCGTGGGCCGCTCCTAAGCGGCCCCTCGGGGAGTGGACTCGCGGGGCAGGATGGTCCCTCACCCCAGTCCCTGGCGGCATCTGGTGGAGTCGATCTCCCGGGGGCCGGGAGCTCTTCAGTTGGCACGGGCGCCTCCGCTGCTAGCTCTTCGGCGGTGGCTCCCACTATCGCTCCCACCTCCGGCGGAGTATCAGCTATGAGGTCGACCTCCGGAATGGCCGGGACGTGTTGCGGAGCCGGGGGTGGAGGAACTGGCGCCGGAGGAGAGGCCCGGACTACCGGGCGTTTTGGGGCCGGGGCCTGCTGCCCTCTGGATGGCCCTTCCCGGGCCCTTTTCTTGGAGGCGGCTTTCACCAACCTTGCGACCGGAATCTTCATCGCTGCGTGGCATAAGTTGTACTTTTAGAACAGTTAAAAAAAAAAAAAAGAGGGAAGCAAAGGGGCAGAATTTTTGGCTAAGTATGGAGAAGGCTTACCCCGGTGAGAGATGAGGTCCGCCGACTCCAGATTATCCTTCGATAACAGCAAGGTGTATCGGGGAATTTCACTGGCCAACAGCAGCCCCAGCACCTCCCGGTCCCCATGCTGAATAGCCACGGCGTTCCCTCGGAGGTCGGGGTCTCCCCACCGGGGCCAGACTTGGTCGACGTTGGCGAAGAAGAAGCGGGGTTTCCACCCCTTGATCGATGAAGGTAGAAGGAGCTTCAGAACTCTATTGGGTCGGGCCTGGAACAGCCACCACCCCTTTTGGGCTCGGAGAGAATAGAAGTTACAAAATAAGTTAATCCTAAGGGTGACACCTAGACGGTGACAGAGAATGATGAAAGCACTAATTACACGACAAGAATTTGGGACTAGCTGGGAGGGGGTCAAGGAGTAAAAGTCGAGGAGGTTGACAAAAAAAGGGTGAAAAGGGGGACGAAGACCTGCCTGTAGGCAGATCTCGTAGAGAGCTACCCGACCGGGTTGGGAGGAGATGACCCGGTCGTCAGGGGTTGGCGGGAATAATTCGATCTCCCGGGGGATCCTGTAGCGGGCCCGAATCCTTTCCAGGTCCGACTGCGTCATTGAGGAGGCCGTCCCCTCTGGGGACTCCTCCGCCCTCGAGGAGGTCCCGGCCCCCAGCCGGCGGCCACTCGATGGGGCTCCACCGGTGACCCATCGCCAGGCCAGAGGGATGCGGTCCTCTGAGTCAGAGGACCATTCAAATGGGGGAGAAGGAGTGGGAGAAATGTGGCACCTCGTAGAGGGAGGACGGTCCTCAGAACCGTCCTCCGAGGTCCAAGAGGGTGAACTCATGAGTGGAGAAGAAAGTCTAAGACGGGAAAAGCTAACCTGGGAGGGCAAAGAAAACCGGGTGCGGGCTCGCGGACTGCGGGAGAAATTGGAAAGCAAGCAAGGAAGAAGACGACGGCAAAGGCGGTGTGGCGTCAGTTCACCCCCCCCCCCTCACCTAGCTTTATTGGGTTTTCAAAACGTCCCGCCATGTCTCGTCGGCCACGCGGCTCTTTGCCATACGCCGGCTCGCCTCGAGGAACGCCCCAGCGCGTTGTGCGGCATGCCCCCAGCCAGTGGTGGGACCCAACTGACGTCGCCATAATAAGAGGAAATGATGATGCGCCTTTTCGCACGGACCCCAAAGAGCCAGTCCTCATTCTCGAAGGCGATCGTGGCTGGCACAGTGTACGGAGGGCCGCCTCCTTACGTTCCCCATACCGTCCGCATAAAAGGCAAGGCCGGGGATCAGCCACGTGGAGAACGCCCCTTGAGCCTCAGCGGTGGGACCCGCTTCACCCCAGGGGTGAGGGGGCATCTGATATGACTGATCCCAGTGTCGTCAGAAAAGGTAACGGCAGCCGCTATCATTTCCCCACCCCCGGGACCCCCTTGGGGTCAGGGGTGGGGTCATCATTTCTTAACCCCGAGGCCCCCACCGGCCTCGGGGTGCACTGTCATTTCCCCACCCCCGGGACCCCCTCGGGGTCGGGGGGTAGGGTCATCATTTCTTAACCCCGAGGCCCCCACCGGCCTCGGGGTGCACTATCATTTCCCCACCCCCGGGACCCCCTCGGGGTCGGGGGGTGGGGTCATCATTTCTTAACCCCGAGGCCCCCACCGGTCTCGGGGTGCACTGTCACTCCTCCACCCCCGGGACCCCCTCGGGGTCGGGGGTGGGGTCATCATTTCTTAACCCCGAGGCCCCCATCGGTCTCGGGGTGCACTGTCACTCCTCCACCCCCGGGACCCCCTCGGGGTCGGAGGTGGGGTCATCATTTCTTAACCCCGAGGCCCCCACCGGTCTCGGGGTGCACTGTCACTTCCCTATCCCCGGGACCCCCTCGGGGTCGGGGGATGGAGTCATCATTTCTTGGGGTGCTCTAGTACTTGCACTCCCCTTAGACCCTCTCCGGTCTTGGTGGGAACGTCGTCGGCAATTAGCATGCAACTTAACCGCCAAGGAAAACGATAGTCCCGGGCCGTGTGGTACTCACACGTGATTCTCAGTACATCCGTGATTGTCCCGCCCCGTTACGGAGGGCCATACCTCATAACGGCGTATGGGGAATTGCATGTCCCTGTACACGGCTATGCCTTGCTACGGCGTATGGTAGGCTGCCACTTGCAACTGTGCTCGGTCTCGTCAGCCGGCGGCACGCACTGCATGCCTTCGCGGCCGTTGGACACGTATGATGTCACGTCAACAAGCAGTACAGGAATGTCTCCGGCACGTGTAGCCATGGTACAAAGGCGATCTCCTCAGATTGTAAGAGAAGGTATTCGGACAAATATAAGGACATGAGCTAGCGCTGTAAGTGGCATCTAAACTCTGGTTTTTCTGAGCTTTCTTCCTCCCAGCAAAAACCCTAACCGCCTCAGCTCTTCTTGGCTGGAGCGGTTCTTTGTCTGTGCCCAAGCAACTGACTTGATCGTCAGAGGGTCCCCATCGGCGCCATCGGTCCCTGGGGACTTTTCTTGCAAGACTTCGAGGAGAAGGACGTTTGTCTTCCCCGACATTTAAGAACGGTGGCTTGGCGTCATCACTACCTACCTTGAACCTATGGTTAGGGAGCTACTCCAAAATCTAGTTCAATTATTCCATCCATGGAACCGTTCTCTATTAAGCATGAGTAATTTTGACCAATATTGTAGTACATGATAGACAATCAAGTTACATAAATGACTATATTTTCTATCATATATACGGTTATTTTTCTACCATACATAATAAGAATACCTTAGGTAGCATTTGATAGAAAAAATATTATTCATGAATAAGTATACGGAATAGAGTTTATTCCTTAGCTATCTCTAAGAATATTCCTTGACTATCCCATTGATCATATCAAATGCGAAAAGGTAAATTCATAGGATAACTTTTTTTTACTCTTATTTGAAGAGATAATCAGCTATTCCTGTATTTTTTAGGCAGTGTTTGATATGGGGGATAAGGAAGAATATCCCCTGGATATCCCTCCTTATTCCTGGTTATTCCCTGAACTTATTCCCTAGGGAACCCAGGAACAACTAAAGTTATCCCTTGATTACAGACTTGTAATTTTTTAAAAAATGCTTATCCCCTCAGCTATCCCTGGATAAATGCTATTCCGTACATTTATCCAATGATAGCTTTTGGGCTATCAAACACTAGGGAATAAATTAAAGGAATAACCCATGATTAACCATAAATTATCCATTTGGTTAACTTTATTCTCAACTACCCTTTATAATTATAGCTTTTGAGAATAAAAAAGAATCTAAATATCTCCTTTTATTTTCTATTTCAAACACTACCTTAAAAGACTAGAGTTCAATTATACAATCTAGGTGAGCGCAAAGAAAATCCAACCACCTGTTATTTTTTATTTCAAGCACTGCCTTAGATACTAGAGTTCAATTATACATGCAATCTAGGCGAACGCAAGGGGAACCGAACCACAGTAAAAGCATTCTTAACTAAATAATTAAATAAATCTCAGCCAGTCGTGCACCCTCTTCGATGCATTGCACGTGCCAAAGTTGATTAAACTATCTTACAAATTTTACAGTCTCGAAGCAACAGCCCAAAGTTACGAGGTTAACCACGCGTTGATGGTGCTGATGGCAGTCTTAATTCTTAATTGCCGCTGGGCCCTTTTTTTTTTTGAGCTGACGTGTCCTCTTTTAATTTTTTTTTTTTTAAAAAAATTGTTATCAAACGTTTGTTCCGGAATTTCATTTATTAGAAATATAACACCAATTCGCACGTGCGTAGTTTCTTTTTTCGAAAAACGAACAGAGACGACGCGACAGCTGCACTGCTCGGAATCTTGCCACGCTGGTCCCGTTTGGTAGTCCCTTTAAGCGGTTCCTATAGCCTTTCCCTGTACGCTGGTCCCGTTCGGCGCGCCTCTTTCCTTTCACGTGCCGTTTACTCGTGTCGAGTGTCGACCCATGCGGTCCGAACCAGATATGGCGGTGCCGGTCCGTTTCCATTCGCATTGCCTTTTTCTTTTCTTTTTTTTTTCCCCAATAAATCCGGTCCCAAATTGGACCCTTCTATGACTTTTGGATGTACAAAGATCCTGCTGTCTTTTAATTTCTTGTCTTCAAATGTCTACATTGATGATGATGTCTCTCATACCCATCGAATCCTTTATTCTTGGATATAAAGAAACATGGGCAGCAAAAGCGCGTCCGTGTGGATGGCATCTTCCGTTTTATTGGCTTGACAGCTGGTTTCAATTACAATGTTTATAGATCTATGTATATATATATAGGTTATGTATCAATTTGCAAAAAAAAAAAAAGCCTTATATTTTATTAAATTCGGTGCTATGATTTAAAATTGTTCGTGGGACAACGTTACCCAACCCTATTAGATGGCACTTAACCCGTTTGTTTTATTTTGTATGTGGAATCGTATTATGGTTTGTTTTGGCTTGACTACATGCCCCGGCTCTTGCGATGTTTGATGTGAGACTTTTAACGCGTTTCAGAGATCTTGTGAAGGGATGATGCTAGTTGGACCGCACCGAGATCGTAAGCGCACGAGCCTAGCTTGTACCTGATTCACCCCAGTTCTTCTAGCCGTAACCTAGTCCTCACGCTATTAGACCATAAATCAAAGATTTTTTTATTTTATTTTTTGATGGAAATCATGATGATTACAATTTAAACCCAATAATCTTTAGAAAAAAAAAAGTTATAACTTAAACCATACACTTAGACAGTGTTTGAATGTCAAAAAAAAATTATTATAAAAATATTTTTTTTTGTTATTTCATATTTTTGTTGGATTAAAATATGGTATTCCATTCTATTTCAGTGCAATTAATGCAGTCCTTGAAATACAATAAGTGTAAATAGGGTTATTCCATGGGAAAGTATGGCATACGGATATTTGATCAAAATATTAATTTCTAGAGGCTATCACCTTTGTTTTGCCTGTTTGAAGGAATAGCATGAAATAACGCCTTATTCTAGCCAGAAATAGAGCATTCAAACCCTATCTTAATTATTAATGATGCTGTGGAGGCAGGTGCATTACACACAGAAATAATCATCATAAAATACTATCTAATTATTAAATAAAATACTTGTATATATTATTAAATTATTAAAATATATCAAATTGTTAATTAAAAAATAATAAATCTTTCATACGGCCGAACAGCTCTCGTTACAATGGATATACTCCTACAACAATAAACTAGAATTTTTTTTGATATTTTATTATGTGTAAGGCTTAAGTTATAATTTCTTTAAAACTATGAAATTTAAAATATAATTAGATTAGTGCTGCAAGGGTTTCAATTTTTTTGTTTTATCAGAATGCGAACATAGTGACTGACTGGATTACTTCATTTCTTGTGCAATATGTCGCTGATTGAACATAATTTATCGAAAATAAAATTTTTTCAACCCTTTAGAAATACCTTGCTTTTAATCTTTTGAGTTGCCCTCGCATTAGAGTAGTGCGACTGTTAGTTTGTAAATAAAATAAAAAACTACCAATCAACATAAGTTGGGCATCCCGCATGGAGCTTAGCATGGGGCCTCTTCCACTCGGCGATCGTTGCAAAGGTCCTACTCCTTTTTGTCTAATTAAAAGCGTTGAGAGCTGCTGCCTTTGAGAGAATAACCGTCTTAAAAAGATGTCTCCAACGCAAATCTGCGGCTAAAACACGCATCATCAACTTAAGCCACTCTTAGATGGGACAGACTTCCTTTCTTTCTTTCTTTCTTTTTTTTTTTTTTTTTTTCTTTTTTTTCTTTGGCTGATCACAGACGAACGCAATGTTGACTTAGAAACACCCATTTGAGCGGCCACTAAAAAGCTTGGACGAAATTTTCCGCTGCACGCTTTGCAAATGATTTGTGGTGCTCCACCATGATTTTGGACGGATTAAAGGTATAGGAGGCAAAGCGTGAATTAGGCTTGGTTGTCTCTGAAATTAAGGACTTAGGATTATTATAAAAGAAAAATGAATTAGTTGAGTTGAGCCCTCCCGGCCAAGACCCAATGCTGGCCACATTGGCATGGTCAATGTCCAAAGTGAGGCATGACGGCGCATCAAATATCTTTTTATTTTTTTTCACTGTCCAAACTGATATCTAATTCTAAAATCTAAAATAAAATAGATTTTAAAACTACTTTTTTTTAAAAAAAATAAATTTAAAATCGTAACCAAATCAATTCTTAAATTCGTAATCAAGAGCTGGATTAAATAAAATCACTTATCCTGAAGGCCAAGGCTAAAAAATAAATTTATTTTTTATCCATAAAACTATATTCCTATATCAATTCAATAATACAAATAAAATTAAAATAAATTAAATAAAATTCATCTATAACTTTTTTTAAAAAAAAAAAACTAAGATATGATAGAAAATATAACCATTAAAAATGTAATAATTTTTTATAATTTTTACAAAATCAGGTTTTTGAATATTTATTTTTTTAAATCCTAATATAATCTAATTTAGACTGAGTTTTAAAATCTCAAATTTAATACTAATAGAAATTTTATTTTATTTTTACTACTAAAACCTATTTTTTTCGATTAGGTTTGAATATCTATAAAAATTTTGTCCATTACCAACCTTGCTCAAAATATACTAAGTCCAATTGATAGGATGGCAAAATATGGTCTGACTTATTAATACAATTTGAAATAAAAGGTTTTGAATTTGACTAAATAGATTCATGTTATAAACAATTGAACTTGTTTTCAAGATCGCAATCTATTCAATCTATTTCACTCGATTAATTATAAGTCAAATTGGATCGAAATAAACTCTTATATCCTACACGTTGCACTATACCTATTTTTTAGCCTTGGCCTCCACCTCACCCTCTCGTTATGCTAAAAAAAAGAAAGAAAAAAAAAAGATTAATAACAGTTAAATGAATTTACCTGCAATGATTTGTTTAATTAATATGTTAAGCAGGTACCATCAGATTACTTTTTTTAAAACATTTTGGTCTGCTTGACAGACAGGCCAAGTTCAGAATTAGAGATTTGTGGAATTGAGATTTTTTTAACTTGGTTCGTATTCAGATTCAAACTGCATCTGATCGAATCTGACTTTATTGCCACTCCAATCAATGGAGGAACAGCAACCTCCATCCCCTAGCTAGCACACAGGAAAGAAAAGAAAAGAGAAATAAAATCCAAATGCAAGGCAAAGAGGGACACCAATGACGCTAAGCCAGCTACCAGAGTCCAAAAACTGGTTCAACCATTCCCCTCCCTCCCCTAAAAAATCAAAGAAAAGAAAGCCAATAACGCTGTGCCACACCACCCCCCCACTCGCAATATAATCTAGAATAAATCAGCACTGAGGAAGGATTTCACAGAGGGTCCCCAGATCGAGGTAGCCGGCATGCATGGGGGCCACCGGTGTCACCTCCATTGATCCCTTAACAACTCCTTTAGTATAATAATGCAATTGTTAATTTGTCCTTAAAATGCCTTCCAATGAACTTCTAGGACCATAACCAAAAGGCAATAATAGGTTAGGTAACAAACCAGTCAAAAGAAAGCATGAGCCATTATAATTATGCCAAGAGATATAATTTAAAAATGCTTGATTAGATGAATAATTAGTTAATATCATGCTCTCCAACTTTAGCCATCTTTTTTATGCAGTGCTTTACGACCAGATGATTCCCTTGTTTTGTACGAGACCATAGAATCGCTCGCTCATCACAAAGATGAGCAGCTTCAACGAAGGGGTCAAACTAGTTTTAGGGGTGTGATGTTCTCAGCAGCCGGCTCCCACCCACTTACCATGCATCAGAATTCTCCCCTCTAAAACGTGTTCAAGAGGGGAAGAAAAAATATTGTTTAGCCCATGCATTGTGCCTCCTAAATCTAATAAAACGATCGCATTTGCATTAGTTTTTAATTCTAAAACCATAACCACACGTGGTTCGATTAATCAAGTGATTAACTTAGAACACGTTTGACATTTGTTTGCACAACATTTAGCACATTTAAGATGTTTCAAGGGGTCTTGAAATCTTAAAGGAAACAAGGAACATGCTTGAGAGAAGCCATCTGAAAATTTGAACAAGAAATGATAGGAAAGGTAACATAGTACATGGTAGGAATATAGATTTGAGATAAAGTTTAGCACACATGCAGAGCTAGCATAACATGGTGCCAAACTTCTAGAGATTGACCGAGGGAAGAGGAAGAGACAAGGAAAATGGGGGAGGGCATGCCGTATCTTATTTGGATATGATAAGAATCTTGAGCATATATGCCATGCAAATAGAAGAAGACACAACACCGAATCCCAAACAGCAACAGGAAAATCATTTGTTTATAAGGGAGCAAATCATTCATAGACTAGGCTCGTTGGCAGTTGGTTTGGGTTTAATTTTTTCTTTTAAAAATAAAAAATCTAATCCATAATCATAAAAAATGCATTTGATCGAACCGTTTTTTAAAAAACTTTTTCAAAACATTCATAAAAATTTGAATGAATTTAAAACACATTATAGCGATGTTTTCTTCAGTTTCATCTCAAATATTTTTTAGATTTTATCCTTCTTTACTCAAATGCTCAAAACTCATGAATTTGTCTTCTTTTTTTTTTTTTTGAATGATCATTCTTCATGCGATTCACTGCTAGCTTTTTTATTGTTTTTAAGTTCAAAATTAGTTTTTAAAAATACCAACCAAATATTTTCTTGAATACTAAACATTAACATAATACAATTCAGATTTTTGAATACAATTCATATTTTTAAAAATAACTTTTTGGATCACAAAACAAATAGGGCCATAATAATTTCAAAGAGAAACAGGTAAATGTATGTTAAAGGTACAAAGAATCACTACTGAAATATGAGAGCATAAAAAAAATACAAAAAAAATATAAAAGCATGTTTACTCTTGAAAAAAAAAAAAAAAAAAGAAGAAGATTAACTAGAAATAAGTGAAGTAATCTATGTATAGTATAACTTGATGATACTCAAAAGAATTTTCATTATATGCGCTTAAATTTAAATTAAATGATAGAGATTTTATGTCAATAATTTAAATCATTAAATATAATTTATATGATTTATTATCTTTAAGATATTTATATATAAAAAATTAAATAATTTCAAGTTTCTAGTTCATACATTAGGTAATTAAGAATATATGTTATTTTATGTTATTTAAATTATTTATTTTTTGGCTATTTGTTGTATGAAGTAGAGATATTTGCAATAGTAAATTACATTTAGTAGCTTAGATAATTGATATAATTTTTTTATCATTTACTATAGATTTAATTAAATATAAGTAAAATACTTTTGAACATAGTCAAGCTAAGCTCATTCTCTCTCTCTCTCACTCTCTCTCTCTCTCACACACACAAAGGGTGACACTAAAAAAAATTTAAGGTTGTGTTTGATATGAAAGATAAGGGAGGATATTTTCTGGATACCCTTCCTTATTCTCAAATGCTATAATTAGAGGGGATAGTTCTGAAAAAGTTTAACCAATAGGGGATTAACCATGAGTTATCCTCTGAACTTATTCCCTAGGGAACTCAAGAATAACTAAAGTTATCCTTTGATGGCAGAGTGGTAATTTTAAAAAGGTGCTTATTCCCTCAGCTATCCCCTGGATAAATGCTATCATGTACATTTATCCAGAAATAACCAAAAAGCTATCAAACACTGCCTAAGGGCTACAAGTGACTTTATTTACTTTAAATATTCTTTTATTTTGTAATTATTTTTAATATTCATTTCAATATCAAATTAAATGAATAAATAGAAAAACTCATTTCCTCTTTAAGTAAAAAATCCAACAAACATACCCACAGCTTTTTGATTAAAAAAAGCAAGCATATCTAGGACTTGAAAATGACCAACCAAGGAGATGACACGTTTTTTTTTAGAGTAGTTGAGATGTACAATTCAAATTTGAAAGACATGAGTCAACTTCTATGCTATTTCCTCCTTGCGTGGCACCATATTTCACCTCAAACGGGACAGACAAAGCACAGATAAGAAAAAAAAAAAAGAAAAAAAGAATGGTGTTGAGGTATCAAAATCCACGTAAAGATGGCCCAAAGCACACAGTGGAAAGGAAACAAAAGTACTATAGAGAGAGAGAGACTTAGATTTGAGGACTGCTCAGAAGAAACTAGGAAACTAAAGAGAGAAGATTACTTATTACTGAAAGATTGCAGAAGATTGGATGGATTAGATGGAGTGCAATGTCGGTGCCTCGCTGGCTGTTTGCCCTTTGCTTTGGCTGAAGGCAACCGTCCAAAGGACAACACTACTACCTGGCACAACGAGAGGAAAGAAAAAAAAAAAAAAAATAGAAGAAAGCTGATCAGCGAGTGGGAGAGGAAAGCAATGGATCACCGGCCTCCCTGCTTTCTCCATTGGAAAGCAAAAGGTGCTGCGTTTTGGAACTGGATGTGGTTCGCTTTGGTGCGGTCCTTCCGCCTTCCGTACGTCGCCTGAGGTCCAAAAACGTTGCACAAAGTTTGATACATTCGCTGTTGCCTGGAAACCAGTTCAGAACGCGCCCTCCAGCTTTCCACCGAGGATGCCGGCGCCTGCCGAGGGCTCTTAGAATTCAATCTTGAGTCCGTATCATCACTCAAGTCCTTTTCCATTAAATATAAGGCTGGCCTTGTTGCGTACTGTTTGCCACCAGCTATCATCATGGCACCATCTCCTCCAAGAAAATTTAACATATTTGGTGGTGACAAGTTTAGTTGCTTGACCTAGTATAGGACCAATTAAAAAGAAGCTAAAGAAAATTAAAGTTGCCATAGTGTTTTGGACACTTCAGCTAGCTACAAGTCTCCCAATTGACGGTGTTGAACTCAGACTCAACATGAACTCGGCCGGCCCAGCATCAAAATTATTGGATTAGCGCATGCAGAGTCTCGTGTGTACAAGCGCACGTAAACATGCACCAATAAACGTTATAAATACTATATATCAAAATATTAAAACAGATGTAAGATATATGTGTATAAGAGTTCATGCTAATAACTATTTAGTTACGCATTAACTATATATATATTAAGGTGAGGCCTTGGTGAAGCAAACATCAGCTCCATCTCTCAAAGGTGATCACTGAAAGTGGTCACCTCCTCACCTTCCTCGATGCATGCCATCAGGCAGGATGAATCTATCCCTTTCAATCGCAACGCCTTAATCCTAGACTGCATCACCTTAAGGTGGAAGGAATTGTAGAGGTCAATTCATAGTACACGCTAAAGATAAAACCAAACAGTAGATTGGATAAAAAGGTAACCGGGTATCCTAGGGAAATTTCGAGAGATGATTCATGTGGCCTATTTGGCCGTAATCATTCCAAAGAAAAAAGAAAGAAAAAGAGGGAGAGAGGGGAAAAAAAATAAGCACATTTACTTACTTTCATACCAGCAAAGTTGGTGGAATATGGTTATCTCGATTGGGTCAACGTTGTGAAAAAAGTAAAAGGTGGATTTAGGTACTCTATAATTTTTTTTTTTCTCTGTATCATCTTGTCATCATCTAGTTCAATTCGCCTGTCGATGAACTAAATCTATTTTCTCTGCCGATGTGAATCATGCACTCAAATTTCAAGCAAAAATAATTGCTGGATAATTTGAACTTGGCTGCATGCATGGAGGCATGAGCAACTCGCATTTGAGCAGAAAGCGGAATAAAGCTGAGGATTGGGCAAACGTAATCTAGCTGCGTTGACCGGAGAACCTTGGCCTTGCTATTTAAATATTGGGAAATACTTTTAGAAAACAAATGCGAGCAATAATAAAGCTTAGACCAAGCTAGCACAAGATCTGATCTGCATCAGGACCATAATAACAAATACGCTCCAAGTTCTGGTTAACATACTTCTCTATGAGCAGAATGATCCAAGGTGGCTGTACACGAGCTCTCGGCTTCAGTGGGGTCTGTTTAATTTGCAGCAATACTGGGTTATATCCAGCAGTGATAATGGATGGGTCTGACCACTGACGTCGTTTCTGATTCAGAACTCCTAGCTAACCTCTAGGCACTTAACCAGAACCACAGCATATGAGAGAAGGCTAATTATGGTGAGAGGGCATCATGCTGTCACCTTGTCAAACAAAAGAGAGATCTAAACACTACAGCATAGCCTGGCTTCATAACAAACTGTCAGCTATAGTATAACCTTAGTAGATCACTTGTAACAAAACTTTCTATGGTTCAAACTCCCTGAGCGACTCATGGATTCAGACTAGGAAATTAAGGATGGTATCCATATTTTAACTAGTGAGCATATTTGGGTAGGGACATGGTCTATTCTAGACATACAAGATAAGATAACAGAAAATTTTGGAGCTCCGAGCAATCTATTCTCTTCCTCTCTGGCTAAGAACTGGAACGGCTGATGCTCACTGTGGCCTGTTGGCTTCGGAACATTACTGAGCCAAAAATAAAACAAGAAGATGGCCCATTCAGAGATGAGCTGGGCCTAGGGGAAGAAAGGAGGATATCTCAAAAATGGAGTTGGGAAATAAGTGGGATGCCTCTCAAATGGATGATACCAACAAACGCATCAACAAACGAAAAAAGAAGAAGAAAAGAAAAAAGAGTGGAATAGAACAAGGGCTTATACCACGTGGGGATATATGTTAAAGGAATAAACTTATACCGCAGAATAAATTAGAGATTGTCTCCTCCAAATATCTTTCTATCCTCATTATATAGATATAAAAAAAGGGGTAGACAGTTTTGTGCTTGTGATAACATTCAAGATAACTTGAAATTTAATACATATTAAATAATACACTTATTCCCTTCATTTATGTACACTCCTATTCCACAAAACAGGTATTTTCTCTTAAATGTATACAAGGGATGTCCTTTCTAAAATTTATTTAACCATCAAATGTTACCTCAGCATATTTTTGATAATTCACAGCAATTGAAAACTACTATAAGCAATAAACACATTATTTGCTCAATAAGTGGAATGTTATATTTCAACTTAAAATGGAAACTAAAGTTTTTATGGATCTTAAAATATTGTACAGATCTAACTGCATCCATGTTGTCGAACTCAAAAACCCTGTAAACGTTATGAACCCAAGTTTTAATCAATTTGAAACCTTTCCCCTGCTGCCATCTATAATCAAATGTGCTATAAGCTGCTCAAACCCATTTAGTGATGATTACATCTGCAGAATGTTTGTATGAACAGTGTACAGCTTTAGATTTTCAATTGGTTCGAATGAAACCTTAGTGTGAGATATATTTTCATGTCATTCAAGTGTTCAATGTGCAAACTCAGCGTGATTCACTGTAATGCCAAGGTCATTGTACACTGTAACACCCAAGCTCACCTACTATTGGACCGAAATCACATAGCTTTAAAAAAAATAGGCAATGAGGTGGCTTCAAACTATGGCACCTGAGAGTTGGCCCATAGGTTGGCTCGATCATACTGATATCATTTGTAATGCCTCAAGTCATAGCCCCTGGGTTAACTCAACCATATACCATTGGCAACACCCTAAGCCCTAGCACCCGAGTCAGCACTTTGTAATGCCCTAAGCCATGGCACCTGAGTTAGCACTAGTACTATTTATGATGCCTCTTCATGGCACTTGGATTAATGATGTTGAAAACAATATTTTTGGTAGCGCTCTAGAATGCTCAAGGAAAAATGCTGAGAGTGAGAGAAGTTTCTATAATATCATTTATATTAGCTTTCCTCACTCACTTTATAACTCACTACAATATGACCTATTTATTGATATAGAAAGTGACTATTGATCTTCCCTCATTAATACATTATAATGAACCTTTAGACTTTCCATATGACTTTTGGTTTTACAATATTACTCTTCAGATTTCAATGTGACTCTTCATTTTCTGCAACTATATTTAATTCTTCAAAATTTATTATGACCTCTCGGTTTCATCACCACAATTAAGTTTACCATTTCCAACACCCCCTTTAAACTTAATTGTCTTGTTCATCATATCTTCAATACTGATTTGGACCGCAATCCGGAAAAAAATCTCTTCTTGCAAATGTCCTTCTCATTGATGTATGAGGTGGATATCTTGTATCTTCTTCAATCACCCTTTCTTCATCTTCTATAATAACTCTTCTATTCATTGTCAGCTTCAGCTCATTTAATTCTTTAATACTATCTTCATATTTATTCTTCAGCTCTTCATAGGCTTCATGCAAATCTTGCATTGCTATCTTGACATCTTCAATTTTCTTGTATGGCGCAACCACAACTATTACCTTTTCATCCTCCATTTTGCTCAATTGGTGTTGAAGTTTCTATTCTTCAACCTCTGAAAACTGCTCTTGTCTTCTTTTTCTTTTGCAAAGTCTTGTTATCTTAGACTTGCATACTTCTCAACGGATTCCTTTGATCCGGAGACTTAACACTTAAATGGAGGATATAAACTTCTTCACGCCAGGCTCTTGGGCTATCTAGCTTTCTTTGACACCACTTGGTTGAGGATCGACCAGGCTCTGATATAGTTGGGAATCAACCAGGCTCTGATATAGTTGGAGATCAATCAGGCTCTGATACCACTTGTTGAAAACAATATTTTTGGTAGCGCTCTAGAATGCTCAAGGAGAAATGCAGGGAGTGAGAGAAGTTTCTATAATATCATTTCTATTAGCTTTCCTCACTCACTCTATAACTCACTACAATATGACCTATTTATAGATATAGAAAGTAACTATTGATCTTCCCTCATTAATACATCATAATGAACCTTTTTACAATATGACTCTTTAGATTTTAATGTGACTATATTTAATTCTTCAGAATTTATTATGATCTCTCGATTTCATCACCATAATTAAGTTTATCATTTCTAACAAATGATTCAATCATATACCATTTGTAATGTTTCAAGTCCTAACATTTGGATTGGCTTTGATATCAATCGCAACGTTTCAATTGATCTAATTGATATATTAATGAAATAAAATTACATAATTTTAAAAATTTAAATATAAATTAATTGATAATAGATAAATTTAAATTATAAAATTTTCTCTTTCATTACATGTGAAATTATTATAAGGTGTTTCATTCATGCTCCAACAAGTGAATTTTGTTTTTTGGGTTGTTGAACCGACTTACCTGTGGAAGTGCTCGGAATCTAGCTCCATGGCAAATTGCACGTGGTCAACCTCGCCGGAATGCAGCTGATAGAACCAGCAGGCTGCTGCACGATCGAGGCCTGGGCATGGATCGATCGATACCGCCGGGAAGTCATTCTTCCTGAAGGAAGACCTTTGCAGTGAAGACTGTTGAGTAATGGGCCAAAATAGGTCATAAAAACCCTAATGGACCTTGAAAGCCCATTAACCCCCTTATGTATGTGAATAAGAAATTGCGGGGACATTTAGTCCCACATCGGAAAGAACAAGGAAGGAAGGTTCACTTATATGGAAACCTCCTCCTTAAGCTTGTGTTCCTTCGGCTCACCATAGAAGGAGAGCTTGACGCGCATGTGCGAAGGGCGCAATGGGCGCTTTGTAGGCGCACTTTGCACGTACGCATCGTCGCGAGGAGCTTGAGGGGCTTTAATCTTTTTGATGATGAAGATCAGACGGTAGAAACTGATCAGGATTACGCATCGTCGCGAGGAGCTTGAGGGGCTTTAATCTTTTTGATGATGAAGATCAGACGGTAGAAACTGATCAGGATTGAGATGAGGGGCTGAGATCAAACGATGACTTGGATTGATCACAACCATTGGTGATCGCTGATCAGGATTGATCATGACCGTTGATGATTTGACCGTTGGAAGGTTGACCAGTCAACTGGTCAAGGTTGACCGGTCAACGGTTGACCATCAGGACCGTTGATAAGGCGTCCCTTCGATCAAGTGATAAGTCAATCGAACCGTTGATGATAAGGCGTTCCTTCAATCAAACGGTTGTAGATAAGTCATGTGAAAAGACTTATCTGATAACGTGATCATGAGATCACAATTATGAAAGGGCTTATCTGATCTTCAGATCACAGCCATGAAAAGGCTTATCTGATCACATGATCTGAAGATCACGAAATGAATGGGCTTATCAAACATCCTCTGATCAAAAGAATTCGAATTAATTTAATTCGTAAGGTTGCTTCCAAGGGGCATAAGGTTGCTTCCAAGGGGCATAAGGTTGCTTCCAAAGGGCATCTAAAAACTATAAATAGGACTAAAGACCCTCTCATTCCAATCATCCAATTATCCATTCCGAATTGAATCAAATTCAATTCAGTTCTTCCACTCTCTTAGGCATTTGCATACTTTCCTAAGGATAGTATAGCAATAGTGCATCAAAAAGAGAGTTGCATTCTTGGTTCGATTATTTTGGTGAATTGTAGTGCTGCTTTCATCAAAAGGAGACTGTTATATCCTGGGAGATAATCGTTATACTGACCGTGAGCACCATTGCGGAACGAAATTATCTTAAGGACATAGAGTATAACTCTAGCCTCAGTCTGATTCAAGTAGGTAGCCATCATCTATCACACAATACAGCCAACAAAGACAACGGCAGTGACGAAGGCGGGGCCGACAGATCTCGTGAGTTCTATCTCTCACCAAAAGCGCACTCCTACGGAAGGTCTCCCACCTGGTCGGACTCTAGAAGTCTACGGTAAGATTTATATTTTTACATGTTTGAATCCGACACGAACGTTTCGCTGGGTTTCAAGTTTCAACGATTGAGGCGGACGCGCGTGCATTGTGGAGAGTAATTAACACTAACATATCCACATAAAAATTGCTTTAACAGCACGTGCCTGGTACGAGGCCGGGAATATTGTGTGCAAGTCCCAAGGCATGAGGACGGCTACCTCGGCAAACGAGGTGGGAGTCAAAGTTGGGGGCCCCTTTTGAAGGCTACCTTGTTTTGTTTTCCTTTTTTAAAAGAAAAAATCATTCTTTTTTCCACCACTTTGATAGTTGGAGATCGCCGGAGACTTGCTTTAGGTTGGAGCTGCGTGAGGGGAAGCGCTTCATCGGTGTTCGTTGATTGCGATGGAGCGATCGAGCGCTTGATATTGTTCCGGACGTCCGAAGAAGGCGGACGCTTCACGTTGTTCTAATTTTTTCTTCTTTTTTAAGAAAATGTCTTCTTTCCTGCGACGCCGATTGACCAAATGCTCAAACGGACTGCAATGCATTAAAACAATTAAAATTATTTTTAATATATGTAATTGCACATGCATAATCAATTACTATGTAGTATTGCGATACTTTTGATATGCACCACGTTACCGTGCGGTATATAAAGATCTTTTTATTTTTAATTCACTTATGGGGCCATCCATAACCCAAAAAAGATGGAAAGGAAATGAACCCTTTTTTTTTTTAAAAAAAAATTTACGATGCAACCACGCATGATGTGATGCACGAAAAAAAAAAAAAATGTTCTTGATACATATAACTGCAAATACACCGTTAATCAATATACATGGGCATACACTCCTACACCTCATGTGATATATAAAAACCTTTTTTTTTTTATGAATCTCCTTGACAATCGAGGATCGAGGATCGAATCAAACCTTTTGAGAAAAAAGAAATCCCAACATGATCCAAAATTTTAATATATATTTATATAATTATAATATATATAGTATTAAATTTAAGTCAAATCTAGAATGCTTTAAAAAAAGGTCACAATATTCTTTAGAATTACTTTTTTTATTATATAAAAATATTTTTAATTATTGTTTAATATATTTTATTAATTTTTTTATTAAAAATATAAGTTAAGTTAAGCTGCTTCATGAACTAGAGAGATTTCTATAGTGTTGGACTTGAACTTGTATTACTTAAATTCAAACAAAGTCTGACCATTTTATGTTGTCTTTCTAATTCTCAGCTAGCTTTAACTCCTGTACTTATAAGAGTCTGCTTAGGATTTTTGAAGGGAGAAAAAGGAAAGGTTAAGGGTGAGAAAAGAAAGGAAGAAAAATAGGATGGAACGATTATTTTCCCTTCTTGTTTGAAAAGAAGGGAAAAAAGAAAAAAAAAGTTTAATTCATTTTATTTGAATACAAAAAAAATAAAATAAATAAAAAATATGTTTATAAAATTATAAATATATTTTTACTATAAAAAATTTAAACTAATTTGTAGGAATAACCTTTGGCTATACTTAAAAAGACATGTTTGGATAATATTTGAAGAAAGAAGAAGGGAAGGATAGAAGGTAGAGAAAGAAAGTAAGAAGAAGAAGGGGAAGAGAGAATTGTTGTCCTCTTCTTGTTTGAAACAGAGAGAAAAGAAAAGGATGATAAGTTAAATTAAAATTATTTGAATAAAGAGAAAAGAGAAAGTAAAAAAATTATGTATATAAAATTATAAACATATATTTGTTATAAGAGAAATTTAAATTAATTTATAAGAATAAAATTTAAAAATAGTGTAAAATTAATTATAAACTCATTCTTTTTTTTTTTTTACCTTCTAAATTAAGGATATATTTTTTTAATTTATTAAAGATAAATAGAGGGTCTCTCCTTCCTTTCCCCTTCCTTCCAAACATACCCTTAGATTTCTTATATCAGGCTGGGCTTAAGAGCAAGTCATGCCCTCTTGCGGGCTATGCTACATGCCCTATGGGTTGTATTTGCTCGCAATTTGGGCCCAACCATGGACGTTAATTGCCTCTGGATAAGGCAAAGCATGTACGTGGCAGACTCCTTACAAAAACTATACAATTATATTTAATATATACTTTTATAACAAATTAGCAAAGATTATTGTAAATAAGGAGTCAAAGTGATGCTCATGCTCTTTTAGTTATGTTTAAATTCGTCTGTGCACGCATTCATGTATTTATTTTCGTATGGATTTGTTCTATATAGAATATTATGCGTACGTTCGCAGATACATCTATGCAGCAACTGAGATACGGATGTCCGCGTATCCATCCCTATGCGGATTCTTTCCGCATAGAATTTTTATGAATATGTCCGTATGCGATAATGTATGATAAAATTGTCCAGCTTTAACCAATGCAAATAAAATATTTTTTTAAGTAAATAAACATCAAATTATTAATCCAAAATAAAATCTCTTGCTAAACACATAAGTTAGACTGGGGGCTTTAACATTATATTAAAAAAAAATCTTACTTAAAACAAAAAAGAGAAGGTGGAAAATGAAACGAAATGTGCGAGTGGTCCACCTGTATGTTTGTCCTTTTTTTGCCTGCGACCGACGACCTTGCCCATCTCACCCTCAAGTTGATCATCTCGCTCGACCTGACTAGCGCCCTAAAAAATTTGGTACCGATAAGCTACCTCCCGTTCGGATAACCCTCGGGTTCGGATTATCTTGGATTCGGATTGTGGTTAATCCAAACCCGGATCAATTGCAAATCGGACCGGATTAAATCTGGGTCTTTTGGGTTTGAATTGGACAAATATGAGTTTAAACACTTCTGTACGGGTTCGACAGATCGGTTTTGGATTGAACCCGATCTAAATTGCACCCCCTAGCTTTAACTAATGCAAATATAACTGTGCACCCGTTTTGCTGGTGCACTAAAATCGGATGAAGATGCTTGCTCGGTAATTTACGATCATCTGACCAAGATTATTTGGCTGATATCAAGGGCTTTCCAGCTGGTAGAGGCCCCGAACGGATACGTGGCGGTGGACCCCGGAAAGACTGGATATAAAATTCAAAGCCTGCTAGCCTGGACCATTAATTAAACGATCACCATCCCACCACCCGCCTTGCTAGCTGTTTAATGTTGTTCATTGGTTTATACGTAAAATGTAACCATAGTAATTGAAAAGAATTTTGGTACAAGATGAGGAAATCCAAACCTATTGATGTAGTTTTATGCCTTGCCCTTCTGCTGGTTGATTGAAGCTCTCAACGTCTAATTTTGTCTTGATAACAGCACGTTCCATCACCAGCACAACTAGGGTTGACATAATAGGCTCAAGCTCTAATTAACATGCTTCTCTATCAACAAGCTCCAGGATACATTTGAAAACACAAATGGAAACGAGTGCTAGGATAAATGCCCGACAAATCAACACAAGTTAGGCATTCCTTGGATGGCCTTGCAATTTGGAGTAGCTTTTAAGTCTTCATTCTCTCATCCATCAATTGCCATTGGGTAATGCTTATGTATGAAAGCTTAACTAATATGGTGAGTTTAATATTTACTTTTACAAATTTGTCAATCATGTAAAAGTAGTTATAGCTATTGATGTGGCTAATGAGGCCATGCTTGAATAGACGACTGAGATCGAACGATAAAGCCATGGCAAGGCAAACGACGGAAGTCATTTGACAAGGCTGACATGTCCACGTTCCGAAGTTGGCATCAGCCTCTAGAGACGGCACCGATCTTTAGAGCCGGTCTCAGCCTTCGAGCCCTCAGAGTCGCCACTAACCTTCAGAGTCGGCCTCGGCCTACGAAGTCGGTTCCAATGAGATCTTCGCAATGGTCACCAACCTGTCTACAGTCATCATGTCTGACAAGACCTGACCCATTAACCTGCCTACGATCATCATGTTTGACAAGACCCAACCACCAATCTGCCTGCAGCCATCCATATCGGACGGGAACTGATCTACCAGCTCTGACAGGCCACGAGGAAGGCATGCCTCGCCACTGAACTCTACACTACTCATTCCCTGCTAGGTGGTTGCATCTTGAGACTAACAATTATATGTGAAAGGGTAACAGGGACCTCCAGTCAGGTAATAAGAACAAACACTCAAGCTTACTCGAGGAAGGACTCTAATGCTTTGGTGCTTTCTCTCAAGTTCACTACTGTTACCTAGATCACTTACTTGAGCTTGAGCGTCAAAGAATTTCATCAGAATTATCGGTTCTTAGGACTTCTTGCATGTTCCCATTTGAAGCAGAGCTACCGAAAGATCTCAAGTTAATCGGAGAAGACAACCAGTGCTCATCGATAATTGGATGGAATGATTTGGCATCAACAGCTATCGCATCATGGTTATAAAAAATACAACTAGAACTTGTGTTTAATTCACTGTTCAAATCCCTTTGATGATGCTTTGGGAGGCAAAGAATTGATTCTTCCATTCCTCCCCTTGTTCCATTGCTCTTCGGCCGGGCACCCGTAGCACTACTGTTCTTTAACAAAATCTCTCCAATTTTACTCGCAATGTTCTCAATCTCCACCCATAAGCCCTCAATTTTATCACGAGAAAGGCAATTCTCATGTGGTAAAAAACATATAAAAAGGCAATTCAGAAATCAGAAGGAAGGTAACCGTACCCTGAGGTGATCCGATTAATTTGCAACATGCCATCACCTCACAACCGTCCGATCACGATCAAGAGGAGTCTGGAGGGAATTTAGAGTTGGTATTATATTTACCTTAAATCCTGGTGACGTTCGGGCCAGATTCCCGCCAATTCTTTTCTCATTTGACGCTGATTCCGCTGCCAAAGGAACTCCTCGTCTCCCTCCTTCGATGCTTCAAATCCCCACTACCTCTCTGTTGACCTTGCCGTTGCCTTCTTCTTCTCCGCGGGAATTCTGAACGCTGCGGCTGCCGCAACCTGGCCGGCGGTGATCAAGTCCCGCAGGATGCCATGGTTCTCGAGATGGAAGCAGTCAAACGTCGACCCCGTGGACTCGAGAAGATCCACGGCCGATCCGTCATTGTGCGGCGATACCAATGCCTCGAAATCGAATTGCTGGGAATTACATGGCGTTGGATTTCGGGGGGAGATCCGGTGTGCTAGGTTTAGTTTGGGGACGCGGAGGCAGTGGGTCAGAAGTCCGGTAAGCTTGACGTTTTCTGTTGGTTATGTTGCTGCCAAAATACTTACGGTGAGTACCGATGGATGAAGATCTTCACATATCGTCGAAAGTAGTCGCTGAAAATATAAAGGAAGCGCCTTCTTCTTCGGGAACCTGCACAAAGTCCCGGACCGATG
Organism: Calamus simplicifolius; assembly: GCA_900491605.1. Taxonomy (NCBI): domain Eukaryota; kingdom Viridiplantae; phylum Streptophyta; class Magnoliopsida; order Arecales; family Arecaceae; genus Calamus; species Calamus simplicifolius. Next base: position 498,963 of record UESW01004542.1, on the reverse strand, counting down.
GTGCCAGTGGGGATCCTTTGACGTTCAAGTCAGTGGCTCGTAGAACAGGAGTTTTTTTACAGTAAGAGAGTAGAGATTCCCTCCCTCGTTGCGAGTTAGGTGTTCTTATGTATCTGTTCGGGGGGTCAAATTTACCTCATTCCGTTGTAACTGTCGAATATGCTTTGTTAGGATGAGCTCCGTGAACAGCGGGCAGGTGAGTCGTTGCCGAATGGGTGCCGCGTATATCGGCAACTGCAGGGTGTGTTGGTAATTGCCCATGATCTCAGTAAAACAGATGAGCAAGATATGCGGCGGTTAGTGCCTCAGATCCCTGGGTTCGGTATTCGAGACCAGCTCTGTTATACTAGAAAAATGTGCAATGTTGAGACCGAAGCCATAGGCCGAGGCCGAAGCCAAAGGCCGAAGCTAGAGGCCGAGGCCAAAGTCGGGGGCCGAAGCGAGGGTGAGGCCGAAGCGAGAAGCCGAGGCTGAATGTTGGCCTAGATGACAACCCAAGAGGGGGGGTGAATTGGGTTCTTTAAAAAATTTAGCCTCTTGAAAAATTGTTTTGCTTAAGATGAATGAAAATAAATGCAGTGTAAATATAAAGTACAACAAATAAAACAGAGATAGAGATAGAGACAATGGAGGCACGGCAAACACAAAGATTTTATAGTGGTTCGGTGTATCCAACACCTACGTCCACTCCCAAGATCCTACTTGGGTCCACACTATAATCTCCTCGATTACAGCCGAGTTGTTTTACAAGTTCATAACTCAAACTTGTTGTTTTACCCGGGATCACAATGAACCCAGCCGGTTTTACGGGCTTACCAGCACATAACCCAAAACTCAAGCTAAACTAGCTTGACCCGAGGTTAACAACCTCCACTAGTTCAATCCCCTTTGATTGAACTAGGCACAAACAAGTATAAGAATGTTTTACAAATTCTCACAGCTCCTTAATGAGCAAATATTCAAAGAAAAGTAAATAGGTTTAGAAAAGCCTGGTTTGAAGTTGTTTGGCTTTGAGCTTTTCTTCTTTTCCTCTTCTCCTTGCTGGGTTGAATCAAGCCTCAGCTCCGATTCCTCACAGTAGATGCAGTTGAGAAGATTAAAAAGTTGGTCTCTTTCTTCTAGTTGAGAATCCTCTGATTTTTTGCTATTTGAACGGCTTGGATTCTTCTTTGAGCTTTGTGGAGTGGAAAGTTTTGAATTTGAAAACTCCTCTCTGGGATATAAGCCTCTAGACTTTTCGGATTTTGATTTTTTTGATCTTTTTCTATCTGTTTCTCTCTCTTTTTTTTTTAACAGTTGTTTTCCCCCTTTTTATAGATTTTCTTTTGATTCATTCTTGGGTGGAAATCTAGCCGTTGGAGTGTACCTGGAAGGATTTTCCATTCATAAAAAATAGCCGTTAGATGTCAGAAATAAAAAATATTACCGTTAGAGCTGATCTGGCATTTTTGATTTTTCGTCCAGATGGGTTGGAGTCGGCTCCAGCTTTTCAGGTGTCGGCTCCAAATCGTTTTTTCATAAATAGTAAAATCTAAGTTCGTCGTGGAGTCGGCTCCGCAAAAGTAAATGTCGGCTCGCCGTCGTCAGGTGTCGGCTCCCGAATACTGTAGGTGTCGGCTCCAGGATGCTCAGAAAATCAACGTTCTGTCCCCGCATCGGAGTCGGCTCCAGACACTGTAAGTGTCGACTCCGAAACCTTAGGTGTCGGCTCCGAAACTCTAGGTGTCGGCTCCAGGTTGTATCAAAAATCAGATTAAAATTGAATTGGCCATGGGGTCAGCTCCAGACTTTCTAGGTGTCGACTCCAAGCTCTGAAACTTTGAAATCTCTGATTTTGTATTTGATTCAAGATTCATTTCTTAATTCCTTTAAATTGATCAAATAAATTTAAGTCCTAAAACACTTATAAAATCCATTAGTAATCAATTAAATATACTCAATTCTGTTATTAATCATCAAAATCAATGAATGGATCAATAATCTCCCCTTTTTGATGATTATAAAAACATTGAGTATATGCATAGAATTCTTAAATTAAAGAGAATATCAAGGAAGTGATCTTTACAAGTAAGCTCCCCCTAAATAAGGTAGCTTTTCTTATGAAGTTCAAATTCAAATTATTCTTCCTCTTACTTTACACATTTGGTACTTAAGATTTCTTTGTGCATAGACAATTCAATTTGATTATTAATCCATATCAATAACTCAATATCATATTAATCAATTAACATTCTCCCCTTTAATGCAATTAACAACAATAATTCTTTCCATATAATTTTCTCCCTCTTAATGCATATACAATCCTAATTCTCTCCCCCTTTTTGTAATCAACAAAAAGGTAAAGAATATTTTACTGCATCAAAAGATAATCAAAGGATAATTTCATTTCAACAAAAGTCAAATATTACATAAAAAAACTTTTCATTCATTAACATAATCTTCACTACATCAACATATTGTCAAGTATTACATAATTCTCTCCCTCTTTAAACTTCATTACATCAAAATGTAAACAACATTTCAACAAGATTAAACATATACTACATCAAAAGTTCTTTTTAACTATTCTTGTTAAATGGTCTACTATATTTTTCATTCCATCACATTGAAGTCTAACATAATCTTTTAGTCTCTCATCCATAAATGTGCAAGCTGTTGTGATTTTGTCTTGAAGTTCGGCGTTGCACTTGAATAAGTTTCACCATCTCCACAAATCTCTTTAAGCTCTTCAAAGATGTTCTTCAAATCACCACTTAAAGATTCTGAGGAGGAGTTGAGAGTTGATTCAATCTTTGCAATCCGATCATCAAGGGAGTAAAGTGATTCTTTTAAATTCATAAATTTACTATCAAACTCATCCTTCTGAGCTGCAAACAAACTTTTTAATTGCTCCATTTGAAGGTCTGAGAATCCAGTCGAAGAAGTGGATGGTTGATCATAAACTTGTGCAGGTGCAGGAGCAGGAACAGGAGCAGAAATGGGACTCCTAGGCTGTGGAGAAGGAACCCTAAATGATGGTCCAGCCTTGCAAGGCTCAGAAACTCTCGGCATAGGGGCTCTTTCATCTAGGTGTCCTTTCCTATCCCATTGTCCATTCACCTTGACAAAACCCATCCGATGCAATGTAGCTAAGCTATAGTAATCTGTATGCCTTAGGTTCTTGGAAAGTTCATTCTCTTGAATTATAACCCCTTGGCTCTTGAATACCATAGTTAGTACCATTCCATACGGTAGGGATGATCTCCTTTTCCCTCCAGCTTCTGCCATATAAAAAATCATCATTGTTGCCAGATTGATCGGCTGCCCAGTTAGAACACTGTCCATAATCACAATGTCTCGCTCCGAGACATACTCAAACCAATCAGTTTTTGGAAACTGTTGATCCATTCATTGATTTTGATGATTAATAAAGGAATTGAGTATATTTATTTGATTACTAATGGATTTTATAAGTGTTTCAGGACTTAAATTTATTTGATCAATTTAAAGGAATTAAGAAATAAATTTTGAATCATATACAAATCAGAGATTTCAAAGTTTCAGAGCTTGGAGTCGACACCTAGAAAGTCTGGAGCCGACCCCATGGCCAATTCAATTTTAATCTGATTTTTGATACAACCTGGAGCCGACACCTAGAGTTTTGGAGCCGACACCTAATATTTCGGAGTCGACACTTTACTATGTCTGGAGCCGACTCCGATGCTGGAACAGAGCGTTGATTTTTCTGAGCATCCTGGAGCCGACACCTACAGTTTTCGGGAGCCGACACCTGACGATGGCGAGCCGACACTTACTTTTGCGGAGCCGACTCCACGACGAACTCAGATTTTACTATTTATGAAAAAACGATTCGGAGCCGACACCTGAAAAGCTGGAGCCGACTCCAACCCACCTGGACGAAAAATCAAAAATGTCAGATCAGCTCTAATGGTAATATTTTTGATTTCTGACATCTAACGGCTATTTTTTATGAATGGAAAATCTTTCCAGGTACACTCCAACAGATAGATTTCCACCCAAAAATGAATCAAAGGAAAATCTATAAAAAGGGGGAAAAATAACCATTTGAAAAAATAGAAAGAGAGAGATATAGAAACGGATAGACAAAAATCAAAAATCAAAATCCGAGAAGTTTTGAGCCTTATATCCAAGAGAGGAGCTTTCAAGTTCAAAACCTTCCACTCCACAAAGCTCAAAGAAGAATCCAAGCCGTTCAAATAGAGGAAAATCGGAGGATTCTCAACTAGAAGAAAGAGACCAACTTTTTAATCTTCTCAACTGCATCTACTGTGAAGAATCGGAGCTGAGGCTTGATTCAACCCAGCAAGGAGAAGAGGAAAAGAAGAAAAGAAGAAAAGCTCAAAGCCAAACAACTTCAAACTAAGCTTTTCTAAACCTATTTACTTTTCTTTGAATATTTGCTCATTAAGGAGCTGTGAAATTTGTAAAACATTATTATTCTTGTTTGTGCCTAGTTCAACCAAAGGGGATTGAACTAGTGGAGGTTGTTAACCTCGGGTCAAGCTAGTTTTGCTTGAGTTTTGGGTTGTGTGCTGGTGAGCCCGAAAAACTGGCTGGGTTCGTTGTGATCCCGGGTAAAATAATAAGTTTGAGTTGTGAACTTGTAAAACAACTCGACTGTAATCGAGGTGATTATAGTGTGGACCCAAGTAGGATCTTGGGAGTGGACGTAGGTGTTGGATACACCGAACCACTATAAAATCTTTGTGTTTGCCGTACTTTCATTGACTCTATCTCTATCCCTGTTTTATTCGCTGTACTTAATATTTACATTGCATTTGTTTTCATTCATCTTAAGCAAACAATTTTTCAAGAGGCTAAATTTTTTAAAGAACCCAATTCACCCCCCCCTCTTGGGTTGTCATCTGGACCAACAATTGGTATCAGAGCTAGTGCTCATTAGATTTTGATCACATGATCAAGAGCTAAAGATCCAAATGGCAACTCAAGTTGGATCATTTGCCGAAGGTCATTCTACAAATAGACCTCCTTTGTTTAATGGTTCCAACTATTCTTATTAGAAAGCAAGAATGAGGATATTCATTCAAGCTTCTGATTATGAATTGTGGGGTGTTATAACTAATGGACCTAGTACACCCACACATGTTATTGATGGCACTATTGTTCCTAAGCCCGAAAGGGATTGGAATGATAATGATAGGAAAATGGCACAGCTCAATGCTAAGGCCATAAATGTCTTATATTGCTCTTTAGATGCTAATAAATTTAATAGAATCTTCACTTGTAATTCCGCAAAGGAGATTTGGAATAGATTAGAGGTTACCCATGAGGGTACTAACCAAGTAAAAGAATCCAAAATAAACATTCTTGTTCATAAATATGAGTTATTTTGCATGAAACAAACTGAAAATAGCTAGCATGTATACTAGATCACTACAAGAAAATACTGAAATAGCGACGCAAATTTAGCGACGCATAATTGCGTCGCTAAATTGCGACCTCTTTGCGACGCCTTTGTGACAACAAAATATTGCGACGCATTAGCGACTCAATTAACCAAAAAATCAAAAAAAATTAAATTTTTAATATTGTGACGCAAATATTGTGTCGCAATATTTTTAAATTTATTTTTTATGAAATATAAATATCAATAAAAATATTGCGACGCAATATTTGCGTCGCAATGTTTTTAACAGAATTAAATATTTTAAATAGCGATGCATTAGCGACGCAATAAAATAGATAATTAGAAAAATTATTTTTAATTTAGCGACGCACCAATTGCGTCGCAAATAATTGAAATGAAATTAAATTTTATAAAGTCTAATTATCGAAAAAAAATATTGCGACGCATCACAGTGCGTCGCAATGTTTTAAAAGAATTAAATATATTAAATAGCGACGCATTAGCGACGCAATAAATTAGAAAATAAGAAAAATAATTTTTAATTTAGCGACGTAACAAATGCGTCGTAAATAATTTAAATAAAATTATATTGTTTAAAGTATAAATAGTTTACAAAATATTGCGACGCATAACAGTGCGTCGCAATGTTTTGAAAAGAATTAAATATTTTAAATAGCGATGCCTTAGCGACGCAATAAAATTGGAAAATAAAAAAATTTTTTAATATAGCGACGCAACAATTGCGTCGCAAATAATTTAAATGGAATTATATTTTTTATGCAGTAATATTTTAAAAAATATTGCGACGCCAACCAGTGCGTCGCAATATTTTGGAAAAAATTAAATATTTTAAATAGCGACGCAATAAACCAGAAAATAAATTAAAATTATTTTTATATAGCGACGCAATAACTGCGTCGCAATAATTTTAAATAAAATTAAATTTTATAAATTATAAATATGAGAAAAAATAATTACGACGTAACACATTGAGTTGCAATGTTTTTAAAAAATTAATTATGTTAAATAGCAACGCATTAGCGATGTAATAAGCGAAAATATTAATTTGAAAAATTATGTTTTAATATAGCGATGTACTTGTTGCATCGTAATTATTAGAAATAAAGTTAATTTTTATATATTATAATTATCATATTAAAAAAATACGACGCAACCCTTTGCGTCGTTATATTTAAAAAAATTAATTATGTTAAATAGCGATCGGTCCAAAATCGGTCGTGACTGATCAGAATAAGGGCTTGGATCGATCGCAACCCTCGGATCGTCGCCGATCGGACCGATTGCCGCGGTCCACGATCGATCGTCGCCGATCGGGATCAGGGCTTGGATCGATCGCTAATGCGTCGGATCGTCGCCGATCTCGGACGGATCGCCACGGTCCGAGATCGGTCGTGGCCGATCGGGATCAGGGCTTGGATCGATCGCAATCGTCGGATCGTCGTCGATCTCGGATGGATTGCAACTGTCCGAGATAGGTCGTGGCCGATCGGGATCATGGCTTGGATCGATCGCAACCGTCGGACCTTTGCCGATCGGACTGATTGCCACGGTCCGCGATCGGTCATCGCCGATCGGGATCAGGGCTTGGATTGATCGCAACCGTCGGATCGTCGCCGATCGGGATCAGGGCTTGGATCGATCGCAACTGTCGGATAGGTCGTGGCCGATCGGGATCAGGGCTTGGATCGATCGCAACCGTCGGATCTTTGCCGATCGGACCGATTGCCGCGGTCCGCGATCGGTCGTCGCCGATCGGGATCAGGGCTTGGATCGATCGCAACCCTCGGATTGTCGCCGATCTCGGATGGATTGCAACTGTCTGAGATCGGTCGTGGCCGATCGGGATCACGGCTTGGATCGATCGCAACAGTCGGATCGTCGTCGATCTCGGACGGATTGCAACTGTCCGAGATAGGTCGTGGCCGATCGGGATCACGGCTTGGATCGATTGCAACCGTCGGACCATTGCCGATCAGACCGATTGCCGTGGTCCGCGATCGGTCGTCGCCGATCGGGATCAGGGCTTGGATCGATCGCAACCGTCGGATCGTCGCCGATCTCGGACGGATTGCAACTGTCCGAGATCGGTCTTGGCCGATCGGGATCACGGCTTGGATCAATCGCAACAGTCGGATCGTCGTCGATCTCGGACGGATTGCAACTGTCCGAGATAGGTCATGGCCGATCGGGATCAGGGCTTGGATCGATCGCAACCGTTGGATCTTTGCCGATCGGATCGATAGCCGCGGTCCGCGATCGGTCGTCGCCGATCGGGATCAGGGCTTGGATCGATCGTAACCGTCGGATCGTCGCCGATCTTGGATGGATTGCAACTGTCCGAGATCGATCGTGGCCGATCGGGATCACGGCTTGGATCGATCGCAACAGTCGGATCGTCGTCGATCTCGGACGGATTGCAACTGTCCGAGATAGGTCGTGGCCGATCGGGATCAGGGCTTAGATCGATCGCAACCGTCGGATCTTTGCCGATCGGACCGATAGCCGCGGTCCGCGATCGGTCGTCGCCGATCGGAATCAGGGCTTGGATCGATCGCAAAAGTTGGATCGTCGTCGATCTCTGACGGATTGCAACTGTCCGAGATCGGTCGTGGCCGATCGGGATCACGGCTTGGATCGATCGCAACAGTCGGATCATCGTCGATCTCGGACGGATTGCAACTGTCCGAGATAGGTCGTGGCCGATCGGGATCACGGCTTGGATCGATCGCAACCGTCGGACCTTTGCCGATCGGACCGATTGCCGTGGTCCGCGATCGGTCGTCACCGATCGGGATCAGGGCTTGGATCGATCGCAACCGTCGGATCGTTGCCGATCTCGGACAGATTGCAACTGTCCGAGATCGGTCGTGGCCGATCGGGATCACGGCTTGGATCGATCGCAATAGTTGGATCGTCGTCGATCTCGGATGGATTGCAACTGTCCGAGATAGGTCGTGGCCGATCGGGATCAGGGCTTGGATCGATCGCAACCATCGGATCTTTGCCGATCGGACCGATAGCCGCGGTCCGCGATCTGTCATCGCCGATCGGAATCAGGGCTTGGATCGATCGCAACAGTCGGATCGTCGCCGATCTCTGATGGATTGCAACTGTCCGAGATCCGTCGTGGCCGATCGGGATCACGGCTTGGATCGATCGCAACAGTCGGATCGTCATCGATCTCGGACGGATTGCAACTGTCCGAGATAGGTCGTGGCCGATCGGGATCACGGCTTGGATCGATCGCAACCGTCGGACCTTTGCCGATCGGACCGATTGCCGCGGTCCGCGATTGGTCGTCGCCGATCGGGATCAGGGCTTGGATCGATCGCAACCGTTGGATCGTCGCCGATCGTCGCAATCTTTTTTAAATAAGTTTATGTAATTAAAAATTTTATAAAATAAATTGCGACGCCATTTCTCGTCGTAATTATTAACATTAATTATAAATATAATCATTTATAAATATTATAAAATAAATTGCGATGCGCAATATTATCGTCACAATTATTATAATAAATTTAAATATTTTCATTTAAAAATATTTAAAAAATAATTGCGACGCACTTATTGCGTCGCAATATTTGTAATAAGTTTTTTTTTAATCATTTAAATTATTAAAAAAATATTGCGACGCCTTAGCGACGCAATTATTAGAAAATAAAATATTTTTCCCGCCAGGTGATGGCGCCAATTTAGCGACGCCTCAGCGACGCATTATGGCGTCGCTATGTTTTCAGAAAATTATTTAAACATTATTAACGATGGATTAGCGACGCCCTAGTGCGTCGCTAAGAAAAAAAAAAAAAAAATTTGCGACGAAAATGGCGACGCAATTTTGGCGTCGCTAATTCCCTATATTTAAGCCCCCTTCTTCTTTCCTCCTTCCGGTCTGACCTAGCGCTGCCGTGAAGCTAAAGCTCGAATCTCCGGCGCATCCCCATCCTCCGGCTACCCGACGATCGCATCCGACTCCGGCAACCCGGCGATCTCATCTCAACCAAGGTTAGCTCCGATAATCTAAAAAAAAATTGATTTTTTTTATTTTTCCCTACGGCCACGGCCGCTGCCGTGGCCGGCAGTGGCCTGGCCACGGTGGCCAGGCCACTGTTAAAAAAAAAAAATTTTTTTTTTTAACAGGGGGGAGGGGAGGAAACCCCCCCCGCCCCCCCTTTGTTTTCTTGTCCGGCCACGGCCGTGGCCGCGGCCGGACAAGGCGGCCACGGCCGCTGCCGTGGCCGGCAGTGGCCTGGCCACGGTGGCCAGGCCACTGTAAAAAAAAAAAAATTTTTTTTTAACAGGGGGGAGGGGAGGAAACCCCCCCGCCCCCCCTTTGTTTTCCCGGCCACGGCCGTGGCCGCGGCCGGACAAGGCGGCCACGGCCGCTGCCGTGGCCGTCTTCTCCGGCCACGGCCGCTGCCGTGGCCGGCAGTGGCCTGGCCACGGTGGCCAGGCCACTGTAAAAAAAAAAAAATTTTTTTTTAAACAGGGGGGAGGGGAGGAAACCCCCCCGCCCCCCCTTTGTTTTCCCGGCCACGGCCGTGGCCGCGGCCGGACAAGGCGGCCACGGCCGCTGCCGTGGCCGTCTTCTCCGGCCACGGCCGCTGCCGTGGCCGGCAGTGGCCTGGCCACGGTGGCCAGGCCACTGTAATAAAAAAAAAAAAATTTTTTTAAACAGGGGGGAGGGGAGGAAACCCCCCCGCCCCCCCTTTGTTTTCTTGTCCGGCCACGGCCGTGGCCGCGGCCGGACAAGGCGGCCACGGCCGCTGCCGGCCGTGCCGTGGCCGGCAGTGGCCTGGCCACGGTGGTGGCCAGGCCACTGTAAAAAAAAAAATTTTTTTTTTAACAGGGGGGAGGGGAGGAAACCCCCCCGCCCCCCCTTTGTTTTCTTGTCCGGCCACGGCCGTGGCCGTGGCCGGACAAGGCGGCCACGGCCGCTGCCGTGGCCGTCTTCTCGGCCACGGCCGCTGCCGTGGCCGCAGTGGCCTGGCCACGGTGGCCAGGCCACTGTAATAAAAAAAAAAAAATTTTAAACAGGGGGGAGGGGAGGAAACCCCCCCCCCCCCCCCTTTGTTTTCTTGTCCGGCCACGGCCGCTGCCGTGGCCGGCAGTGGCCTGGCCACGGTGGCCAGGCCACTGTGAAAAAAAAAAAAAAATCAACAGGGGGAGGGGGGAAACCCCCCGCCCCCCCCTTTCTTTTCTTGTCCGGCCACGGCCGGCCGTGGCCGGCAGTGGCCTGGCCACGGTGGCCAGGCCACTGTGAAAAAAAAAAAAAAAAAATTTTAACAGGGGGGAGGGGGGCCCCGCCCCCCCTTTCTTTTCTTGTCCGGCCATCCGTGGCCGCAGTGGCCTGGCCACGGTGGCCAGGCCACTGTGAAAAAAAAAAAAAAATTTTTTTTAACAGGGGGGGGGGGGAAACCCCCCCCCCCCCCCTTATTGGCCAGGCCATGATTACCAAGAATGTTGCAATAATTAATTTAAGCAGAATGTTTATGACAATAGTATTTGTGCATTTATACTCATTTACATTTGTTATGTTTGATTATTTATATTTGCTGCAAACTTAATGATGCATTACATTTTGAAATGCTAAATAAAATGTTTTGTTGTTATATTATTTAATTTTCAGCAACAAATTACTAGTTTCAATGATTTACATTTTAGTATTCGCAAACCTTTGTATTTGACACAATAATCTTAAAAAAGTTAGTGATTACATGTATAATTCACAAGATGTTAAGAATAACAAGCATAAGTTCGATTGTCTTCGGACTTTCATAATCACAGCACTTTAATTAACCTTTAGACCCGTTTGAGAATTTGTAAGCCTTAGTCTTGCAAATTCTCAAATTGTCCTGGTGGACAGTTTGGGAATATTTCTTGTGACATGTTAGTCTGCTAGTAATCATCGTGGGGTGAGATTTCGGTTTGCATTTGCTCATACGTTCTCCTAGTGTGGCTTATATACCACACATGTAGGAGAACATATGGGGAAATGCTGCCGAAATTTCAATGTTGCCGATCGATGATAATTAATAGCAGAATAACATATCACAAAAAATATTCTTGAATGGGATAGGGCCTTACCTTGTAGACATGGAGTGAAGGTAGAATTATTTAAGACACTTGAATTCTTGTGAAGTCTAATGACTAAACGCATCGCCTTATGGCCCGACACAAACTCAAGCCCTCTCTTAGCCATTAACCTATGCATCGGTCCTTCCTAGCAATTGGTTGTATTATATTAGTACATAAATATATCTAAATTATTTGCGTACTTATAAATGATTTAATTGGTTGTAATTAACCTTAATTAGTTGTGCCCAAGAAATAATTTAGATATATATGTATTAATACTAATATAGTTTTATTTTTTTTGGTTTT